>JACEIK010002043.1:92799-134104 GCA_018107945.1 Datura stramonium | reverse complement strand
AAAAAAAAATGAGGGACTCCTTCAATTTTTGCGCAAAAAAAATTGGCAGACAACCTACTTTGTCCGTCAATTTTTTTTAAAAATAAAAATAAAAATAAAAACTGACGGACTGAATTGGTTTTTCCTCAATTTTTCAAACCGACTCTGTCCGTTGATTTTCGTTCCCTCGATTTTGACAATATTTTTAAAAGTGTTTTACTCATTGACAATAAATTATACTTAAACTGAGTAATGTGAAAAACATTAGTAATAATACTGTTAGCAGAAATAGGACTAGATCCTATGTGAGTCACTTGAGCTATATCAATATTAGGAAGATATACTTTCTTTGGATTCTTAGACTGAATTACTGAATCCTTGGATAACATATCAAGATTGGATACCATATGATTTATGGCCCCGTTATCAGTTATCCGGATCTTACTATTTTCAGACACTAAAAAAGCTTTATCTGTTGTGTTAGCTACATTGGTCTCATGAGCACCATTGGATCTAGTACTGACATCTGTGTGTTCAATCATTTGCATGATTTGATCATATTGTTCTTTAGTAAATCTGCATCCTTGTAGCAATTGTTTAGCACTTCTTTCAGAATCAGTAATAGGTTTCTTCATTTTACTTCCTTCATACTTTTTCATGTGCACACTACCTTGATTTGCTTGCTAACCAATTGATCCCCGGAACATTTGTGTTCATTCTATAGGAGAAGTTGGCTTGTGAGTTTGAGGCTCACACACATGATCTGACGTATTATAAGTTGAGCCATGATTTTCATTTTTTCCACTCTGCATCCTCTTTTTTGACTTGAAATTAGTGGAATATCCCACTAACTTATAGCATTATTCTCTGTTATGCTCTTTACACTTATAGAATTCATAAATCTAATTGAAGTTCTTCTTGACTTTTGAAGATCCACCAACCTGGCTGATAGTAGCTTTTGAATACATGGCCATTGAGTCTAGGTTATTTGTGGTCATGGAACTTAGCCAAGATTACCACTAGTGGAATCAACTGCCTTCTGTCCTTCCTCTCCTATTATCATAGCATATGCTTGATTAATACTAGGTAAAGGGTTTAATATAAGGATTTGACTTCTTGCTTGATGATATGAATCATTCGAACCTATCAAGAATTGATACAGCTTTTATCTATTTAGACGAGCCACAAATCCTTTGAATTTTTCACAGTCACAGGCTGGAGAAGGTACTATAACTTCAAACTCATCCCACAAGTTCTTCAACCTAGTGTAGTATGTTGCCACAGTAGAAGTTTCTTGTTGTAAAGAAGCAATTTCTTTGTGAAGAATAAAGGTTCTTGATCCATCTATTCTGTCGAACCTTTCTCTTAGATCTTCCTAAATTGTTAATGCAATTGAGGCAAATGCTACCCCTCCTAGAAGGATTTTGGATACATAATTCATTAGCCATGAGAGGACACTGTCTCCAAAGCTCTTCAATAAATCTTTCTTTCTTGCAAGAATCATCAATTAGCCCTAACTTATTCCTTCCAAGTAAGGCTAGTTTAATGGATCGACTCTACAGAATATAGTTCTCAATTCCAAGAAGTTGGAATGAGATTATGCTTATTCCACTGACATCGGTAGGACTTAGAAACAAAAGGTGGTTGTAGTAAATACCTTGTCCACCACTTGGTGAAAATATGGAATTTCCACCATTGTTGATATCTTGAGAAAGGTAGTCTCATTCACTAGACTACTGTTAAGAATGGGCAGCAAATCAGCAGTTGCTTGTGCACTATTTAATCTCATTTCTTATGAGTTTTTCAGAACTTGATCAAGAAATGAATCAGATTTTTCTTTTGTGGAAGCATTTTTTCAAGAATCTCAGACTCTTGAAACTAATTTGAATTTTCAAGACTTCCAACAACTAAGATGAACAACACCAGAGAATCGAGCCTCCCTTAGTCAATATTTATTGCGAAGTTACTCTGATACCATGTAGTTTTTCAGAAAACTTGTAAAGGAAGAAGATAACAAGAAGAGGAAGTAGATAGTATATTGAGATTGTATTGTATTTCATTAACTTTCTAATGATCCAATACATTAAGGGAAGGGCATTATATAGCCATATTCCTTAACTGCTTTTAACAGATTCTAACATAATCTTAACAGATATAACTAACTCTTCTAACAGCAACTGTAACCGCTATATCTAATAACTCTAAACAGCCAACACTAAGTTTGAGTTAGGCTAGGAGTTAGCTTCCAATTAGCAGCTTAAGTTAGCAGATTCTAGCTTCTAACTTGTATCTAGCTTGACTTCTCAACAATTTAAGTATTTATTTGGTTTGAATATGTCTTAATCATTAAGATTTTGAATAAAGTCTTAAAAACATTGAGAGGTATTTTATATGGATAATTTTCATCATTACTCTATTCACAATCATCAATCACCGCCACAAATTACCTCTCATAATCACCACTACCATTATCGTCGCCAATCACCAACGACCTCTGTTATCACCCCGTCATAGCCCCCACCTACGCCATCAGTATTAGTTGCTACTATCATTGGGGTCAATCCATACTACTAACCACCTCTACCATCACAACTAGCGTTGCCACCAACTACCACCAGCACATCGTCAATCACCACACATTTTTCAGGCACCACTATCAACACTGCCACAACCATATCCACTATTACTACCAACCGTCACCCTCACGCCAATCACTACAACAACAACCACCTCTACCATCATAATTATCATGACCACCACCATTAATAGTCACTAACACCAACCATTCACCATGACCACCAATATAAATCATCTCTATCATCACTAGTGAACATAAATGTTTTATTTTTTTTGTTTTATTTTTTTATCCAATAATAATTTTATCTTATTAAATTTCTAGCAAAATAAATTAAATTTACCATTTATTTTATAAAAAAACAAAAAATTAAAAAAATTAAAAAAATTAAAAATATTCAAATATTAAAATAAATAATTTTAATTATTTAATATTTAAATTTAAAGATTATATTAATATTTCAAAATCAAAATTACTTGTTTTTTAAAAATATAGAATATAAAATTAAAAACAAAATAATTTACAGCAAAATCCTATGGATGTTGCTTTACGTGCTTGACTCCTGCGAGAAATAAATTGAACAGGGTCTTTGTTCTTTTTCACCTGCTAATTTACCGGTCCATATGGAAAGTTGTCCATATGACTTACCGGTTCATTTACCATTATGGTAACTAAAATCTCTATACTAAGTATACAAACAATAACATGACTTCGAGGGGTAAGTGCTTTTGACATAAAAGGTATGATATTTTTTAAAAATAGCATGTGCAAAAAAAAATTTAATATATTTGAAAAGTTAAAAATAATATATTTAGACATTTATTTAACTTTTTAAAAAATTTAAAATTTTGGAGAGTGAAAAATAATAAAAACCATTTTTTCAAAAGTTTTAAAAACATTAGTCCAACATAAGCTAACACTATTTGTTATTATTTTTTCAAAAGGAGATCGTGTCCAAACGAACCCTAAGTAAAAATGAAATGAAAAGAATAAACATTAGTCTTAGTTGAACTAGTCAAATGAATACAAAAATAGGTAAAAAGAAATATGCAAAGAACCTGTCATTATTGCAGAGGTCGGATGTCGATCGTTTTCCGTTCAGACATGGGTCAAACCTCTAAAATACGATATTTGAATACTAATTTTCTAACCGAAGATTTCGGTGAAAATGACATTAAAATGTATAAAGGATCTAATTTATATATACACATATTATGGATGAATTATATTGAAATTGAAAAGCTAAAATGAATTAAATTAATAAATTAAATTATATAAAAATAATAATATAAGATATTTTGAAGTCATAATATATATTCATAAATTTTTTATTTATCAAACTATCAAGTTATTTATAAAATTTTCAAATTATATATTTAAATATTAAGATATGATTTTTAATAAATGTCACTAAATTTTATTCGTAGTTAAACTTTTTATTTTATACTTACACACTTAAAGTAATTATTCTAATTTATCACACTTATCAAAAATATATTTTTCTCTTTTTTTAATATGATCTAGTTTTCTTAATACTCCAACTTATTCAAAATATATTTTTCTTTTTCTTTAATATTATTTAGTTTCCTTGATATTCTAAGTCTCTATCAACTTTTAAACACTTACGTTATATTAATTGAATAATTTAAAAGGGAATATGATTAAATATTACCATATTGCAAACTAAATATATAACATTTTAAATCAAAACATATTTGACTATAAATATAATTCATATAATTATTTATTGGCAAAGTAATTTACATATAAGCAGATGCAACCAATACATACATAATATATTAATTTTTTTCACAACCGATTCATATTCTTTAGGCAAAAAGAAAAAGCTAAAGAAACCGCAAATATATGAAAATTGACAACTTAAACCCTACCAAATTTTAAATACTTTCTTTATACCAATCGAATATTTTTAGTAAGGATTACCATGAAAATAACATAATATTTTTTAAAAGAGAATATAATATTATATACAAACTTATTTTATCAGATGCATTATGTATAAAATATGATTTATCCAATTAGTCTGTATTTTTATTTTTGTGGTCTCGAAGTTTTATAGAAATTAATAGATCTTCATTTTTCTAATTTTTTTATATGTTATTTAAGAAATTCTATAAAATGTGTATAAAATATGATAATACAAACTAGGTTACTTAATTTTTTTATAAATAGATATATATACAAACCGATTTAGTATATCGACTGTGTATAAAGGGAAAAGAAAAGGAATGTATAGGAAAATATGGGAAGACAAAAATTTAAGAGAAATTTATAGAATGGAGAAATGCAAAGATCTTGGAGAAATTTATGGAATGAATATCAAGAAGAAAAAAACGTATAAAAGAATAGAAAAAGATAAAATCTAAAATAAATTTGTGGAATAGGAAAAATATAAAAAATTCAAAAATAAAAAACAATCATAATTAAAAATATTTAAAAAGGGTCATTTTTCAACAATATAAAAAATATATTATTTTTGTTTAAAATAAATTAATTGTATATTTTTATTTTTTTACTTTTCTGCTAGGTATGTAACTTTTTAATTATATTTTTAGAATGATAACAATTAGTATATTTTATAATATTTCATATAAAATTGTACATATTTATTATTTTTCAAATAAATAGTTAAAATCCACCAAATACTATTTGGCTTAAATGAGTTGGGTTGTAGGCTGTGAGCTGGGTCATGACCCGCTTAAGTGGACTCATCTAAATGGTCCATGTTCTCCCTACCCCATTCTTTAGTCGAGTCCATCATTCCCCTACCTCCGACTCTAACTTGGGATTCGACGAACTTGAGACTCGAGGTCCAATCCGTCCGCAACCTCGGGTTAAGATCTAACCCTAACCAGAGACTTGAGAATCGAGCCTCAATCCCAAACTTGAGATATGAGACTAGAGATTTTGACCCGAGATCTAACTCGAATCGAGACTCAAACCTAATTTGACACTACTAAAAATGGCAATACTAACTGCATATTGATATTTTCTTTAAGTTTGTATTTTTGTGAAAAAATAGATCCTCAAAGTCATTTTTATTTTTATTTTACAAAAGCGATCTTCGAAGCTCAATTTTTGCAAACAAATAAATTAATGAATAATGAACAATTCAACCTTCCTATGTCGGTTTTCGCAATAATAAAAGAAAATATTTTTTAAGAAATCAACCTCAAAAGGCCGATTTTTTTTCTTTTCTATTTTTTGGCGCTAAGAAAACGTAGACCTTCAAAGGTCAGTATTGATAAATAACAATAAATATATATTTTTAAAAATCAACCTCTCGAATATCTATTTTTCAATCTTTTGAGGTCAAGTGAAAATTTTATAGTGATGCAAATGACCAATCCATACCTAGAACTGTAGATCGAACCGATCAATATCAAAAGCCTCACTAATTAAAAAAATAAAAATATTTTTATTTTTTTTATTTTTTTTATTTTTTTTATATATATTTATGAATTAAAAATTAAATTAGAATTAACTAGATTAAAAAATTACTTTAAAATAAGTTATATTGAATTAAACTAAAATCAATTTCATATAAAATTATTTTATGCTCAACCTCTAAAATATTAAATAGATTGAAAAAGCCATCAATTTTTGAATCGAATTAAACACCCCATATACCTCAATGTTATTGAATATATTCATTGCAGCAGATTCCCATTTCACTTATCATGCAATTACATACATAATCTTTTGCAATAAAAGTTAAAGTCGATACACTACTATTTTCACTGTTCCCTTTACTTATATATAATAAATTTTGCACATTTTCTTTTTAAAAAATAAATATATATTTTATTATAATATTTATTATATAGTTTTAATTAATGCATTTGAAAAATAATTTAATATAAGTAAAGAAATAAAAAAATTAAAAAAATTAAAAAAATTTTTTTAAAAAATATTAAAATGAACAAGTAAAATTGTAGTAAAGATGTAAAATGTACGAATAAGGTATTAAAGTACCCACTTAACAGGAATCAACTTTAGCAGAAAACAGAGGAACGGAGGGGAAAAGAAAAAAAGAAGGTAATGTCTACTCTAGATTTCTAATCTTGTTCTCCAGGTGATATTATTATTAAACTCAATAAAAGTAGCTAGAAAAGACTTAACTCATTCCTTATTACATAAAGGCCCTATTAAATATGTTATATATATATATATATATATATTCCTTCATCAAGTAGATGCAATATTATATTATTTGTAAAACCAGTCCACTTTTTGAGAGAGAAAATGGGAGTCACTCAACAAGATGTTTTGGAGGAATTAGTGGCTCCAAGGAGAGAAAGTTGGAGCACTTTTCCAAGTGGAGTGAATGATTTTTTCCCAAATGGATGGACTTTTGAATCACCTTTTTACCAAAACCCAGAATTAGTAGCCTTAAATTCTTCACTTTTGGGCCTCATCTCACCCCCTACTGCAGAATCAGTTGCTACTAATTTCATTACTTCACCAGAATCCTATCAATTTCTTGATTCTTGTTTCACCGGCCTCAATTACTTGAAATTCAAGACCAGTACAGTAATGTGGAAGAACTTGCTCGGATTATTCCTACTGATTTCCATGGCCTGCAAGAAGACTTGAATAGCTATAATGATGTTAAAGTTGAAGAAGCTAATTCCAGAATAATGGCTATTTCTGCAAATGTGGGAGAAAAAAAGAATAAAGTAGAAGCTTGAGGGCTAGCCTTCAAAAAAATCTAATGGCAGAGAGGAGGAGAAGAAAGGACTCAATGATCGACTCTATGCTCTAATCCATTGTTCCTAAGAAGGTAAATTCCCTTATTTCTTCTTTTTTCTTTCAAACATTCAAATTCATCAGATTTATGCACTAAATATGTGATTAGTAACTTAAAAATAAGACATATAATTTGTTATAATAGAACTTTACATTGCTGGTCTCAAGCCCAGATAAAAGAAAATATTGCAGTAGAAAGACTGACAATGTAAAACTAGGCCAATTTCATGATGAGTGCTCTTATTACTGTTTTGGGGTAAGGTGTCATTATGTTATATCTATTACAACAACTCAAATACAATGATATAATTGTGATATTTTTTTTTTTAAAGAAAATCTTGTTAGTGTACATGTAAGTTAAATCCAATTAGAATTGATTATATATGATGTACTTGCTGTTCTAGTTATTTTAATTGATACATTGATTGAGCATGGACAGAACATCTATACTCGGAGACGCAATTGGATACATGAAGGAGCTGTTAGAAAATACAAACATTGCGTGAAGATGATAATGTGAAAGACGAAATTAAGGATATTAAATTCGTGGGGAACTTCAAGGAGTTAAAGCCAAATGAAGCACTAGTCAAAAAGCCTCCTAAGGTACAGCATCATACATTCTGGTTAACATATTGTCAATAATTGTAACAAGCTTAATTGTGAGCTTTGTTGACACTTATATCTTTGGTGGAGAAATTCTTCAGTTTGAGGTAGAAAGGAGAAACGTGGACACCCGAATTGAGATCTGTTGTGCTGCAGCCGGGGTTGGGTTGTTGTCGACGGTAAAGCACGTTAGAAGCACTTAGCTTGATGTACAACAATGTGTTATCAGCTGTTTGTGCGACTTTCTCATTGCAAGCTTCTTGTTCTGAGGTATACTATCTTTGACCTCTGGTTTGATCTATTGCCATAAGTACCAATTTTATTATGCGGTTTACTTTTAGGAGAGGAATCTTAGTGCAACGGTAAAAATTGACATACTGTAATTGGAAGTCACGGGCCGTTCATATCCTGGATGAAAGATAAGGCTACGCATATTAGGTCCAATATGGTCTGATGCCCCAGCTTAGTGCATTGTGTTCACAGGATGTACTGTTTATTGCATGAGTCTGACAGAGCCTAATCGCTTTTGTCTTAAACCTTGTATTTTGTCTCAAAATTCATTTAATATATATAAATTATAACTGGAAAATCTAGTATTTCTGGAAGGTAGAATTTAGAACCTATAAACTTCAAGTTTTTGATCTCCATCTGAATTTGGGTTGCCAATTTACTCCTAGTATTATAATTTTTAAGCATTAGCATAGCAGAGTATAGCCAATTCCAAATTTGGATAAAGAAGGATAGTTGTGATAGGTTAATGGCCAGTGTAAAAATTCAAATTATGATCAGTCACAAGCATTAACCTCAACTAAATATTGAGATTGAGACATAATTGATCGATTACAGATCCTAACAAATTGCTCTATGATGTTTGACCATGTTTAAATTGATGCTTTTGCTTTTTATTTCCGGATTTTATCAGGCAAGGAGCATCGAACAATTTGGCTTGTGAAGACGTAAAGCAAACCTTGTTCAAAACAGCAGGTTATGGAGGAAGATGTCTTTAGAAGATGATATAGAGATGGACAATAAGGTCAAAGACATTCCGTCTGTTGTTCAAAGAATATTGCAAATTTTAATAATGTCGGTCATCTTTCTCCAATGTAGTTTTATTGATTCATTTATTATATCTGCTCGCTCTACACTACACTCCAATGGAGCAATATAATCCGTCTGTCAATTGTCTCAAAATAATGAACAACTGGAGTATTGATATCGCAGGGTATGAATTTACGAGTTTTTTTTGGTTTCCCATTCGAGCGTCCATTGATTCGAATTCGCACAAAGAAGCACTTCCTAAGTCCTAGCAAGTCAAAAATGTGAAACTTGAAATAGTTTTGCAACAATTATTTTTCACATATATATATCCAATAAACTGGAGATTGTGCTCAAAGGATCAAGGATTGCTCTCTTATCTACCAGACCAATTGGAGCAAATTCAGAGTGTCATCTATGGGTTAGACATGAATTCACAATTTTTGCTCAAATTTTACATATGTATTAAGAAATTAACTAAATATTTATAAGTATGTGATGGTAAACTTAATTATTGTTATATACTATTAATTTGTGATCACTATAAAAACTCATAAACTTTATATTATGAATTTGTATACGAAGAACAATAACTAGTAATATTTATCAAGTTCATGTCTCCCTTTTGACATCAAGAGTTAGTACTAAAAAAATCCTGACATTACCTTCGGGGACAGCTGGAGAAACCTATAAGGGACATCCATTGGGTTAGCCGAAGAGCTAATGACCATACTAAGAATTCACATCCCGCAACAGTTCATTTTGAATTGAGGCATGAATTCTAAAGTATGTGTCTAATTGTATATTGGTGATAAATACATCGAGACAAAGACTGCTTCACTAGACACGTAGGATTACTTATTGAACTCACTGTTAACCTTGGAGTCAATTGTAAATCGAAGAATTCTGACCGTCTGCAGATTTTGATCCCAAGCCCTTTGCCCGCATCAGATAATTAACAATGACCTGGGATGATATATCTGGAAGATCCAAGGTGTTCCTGCACTAGACAGTCAAACTTTCAACAACGGGCCAAGTTTGAGATACCTCATTTTATTTATTTTATTTAATAGTACGATGTGATTCCTGTAATTAGAGGTAGAGCACCAAAGATATTGTAAGGCAAATGCACGTTAGTGGAAGCGATGCAACCCCGCGTTGTCTAAAAATTTTTACTAAGCATTCATAAAATTGATTTAATATATAAACACAAATTAAACGAAACAATTTGATGAATTTTACTCTGTGGACGGATGGTTCAGGCCCCATTTTGCATACATTAGGTTGTGTGCTAGAAACCCACCACATACAAAATTTTCCGGAACCAAATGAACCAAACCACCGGTGGATCCGCCTCTGCCTGTATGTAACGTGCGGTAGGTATTCACAAGACGATTACAATTAGCTTATCTTATAAGTATCTCCATACACACACACACACACACACCTCTTTTTCACCATTATAAATCATAAATCGTCTAATCGATATTGTAAATACTTGCTTTCCAGCTGAGCTGCTCTTCATGTTGTTGCTTTTCATTACTTTTTATCTCTTTTCTCTTTATTATTTCGATCTGATCATCCATTTATCTTATTATTTTCATTGTTATTTTCATTACATTCACACTTTATTAAGGGATTAATTAGATTTGCCATCCACATTACTTGTGACCTCAATCCTATAAATTTAATTGATTGACCTAATAATAAACCATTGCTAGCTTTTTTTCTTTCTCGCTTATATAATTTTTCTATATTAAAATATTGTGTTCTGCGGAAATAGCGAATCAATTGTTGAATCTGCGGCGGTTGTCGTTATAGCTACTGAAATTTCACAGCTAAGTGGTGATGATTACGAACTTGTCATCACTCAAGGTACATCATCAATGGATATGGTGCGTAGATGAAACTATTTTTCCTAATCAGAAATTCAAAATTGAGCTTTGAATATGAAAAATTTAGTAGAAAAGCTACCGCCAATCATGTCTCACCTAACACGAATTCCATTAGTCGAACTCCTGATATAAAGACTCAACACCAAACAAATAAAAAAAGTCACCTACTACATGTGAATTAAGGAAGGAAAGAGTGATGAAAAAAGAACAAGACTGTAGTCCTTATTGAAGACTGGACAATTGAAAGGGACAAGTCTCTTACACATTCACAAGGAGGCACCTGAAGTTTCACAAATAGCAATTTGGTACTGCTGCACAGCACAATTACCAGGAATCCCTTGTACTTTGAGCCATCACTTGCACCTGTCAAACACTTATAACGAGAAAAACCTTCCTTTCAGCCATTATTTGCACAATAAGTAAATAATATTTGAAACCGAGAAAATGACACACATGCATGCTCACTTATCATTATGTTTCGGTAAATTTAAATTTCCTTTGAATATTGCTGCAGTTTTAATATTTATGTTTGTTAAGAGAACACTTTTGACTTCGTCAAAATATACTGCTCAATACTTTTTTTATTAGATTTAACAGAAATTATGAAAAAGAAAATCTAATCAGAAATATAGGAAGTCTCGTCAAGTCATTGAAATTAAGATACCAAAATGCACTAGATATCAGAAATACACCAAAAGTAGAAAAATTGTACCTAAAAAATTGTCTCTGACACCACAATAGGCAAAATAGAAGAAAAAGAAAATTAAAAATGCCTCTTCAAATATGACTTCTTATTATTAAGTCCCTTTTCTCACGGTTACAGTTAAATCAAATAATCCAAAATTTTTAAATATTTGACCGAAAGAAAAATATTTATTTAAATAATAAAAAATATTCAAAAATATATTTAAACATTTATTTAGATGTACTCCAAGCATCAGGATCATGTTTGTAATTTTCTCCACCAAAACAGACAAGTTATATAGCCCCAGGGCCTGTTGACCAACACTGTAAGCTACATAAATATTTGTAAATGACTAAAATATTTTATAATTTATAATTATTAATTAAATTACATAATTTATAATGTATATCCTTATGAATGAATAAAGAAAAACGCTAGAGTATAACAATTTTTCTATAAATAAGGTAACTAAATCTAATAGTTTATATTTCTTTACAATTAACTCGACTAAGGAAAATACTACCTATCAATAAAAAGTATTATTGGTATATGTAATATAATATATTATGTTCTAGTGATATATATATAATATATCATGTCCAGTATCTATTATATTTAAAGATATTTATATTAATGCAATGCACTAAAATATATAGTATATCGATGCATATATATACTAAACATAAATCTGCATTAGCTATCAGATACTGTTAAAGGTACATATTAATACATAGTATAAATTATTTAGTTATTATTAAAAATTATTATTTTATTACTGATTTTTCATTGAAAAATATTAAACGACATTCTCATCGATTATTATTAGCTGAAAAGAAAAATAATAGTGTTTTCACATGAAAAATAATGAAATTTCCCACTATTTGAAAAAGGAACTGTTTCCATTTATTTTCCTTAATGAACGAGTTCGTGGGAAAATCATGTTTTTTAACATACATTCCTATTGATTCGCAAATAAAAAAATCTCTATTTCTAAAATAAAATATATTATATTAACAATTTATATTACGTTCGATATCGAAGAGTATTCAATGTACAAATCTAATATATAGTATATTATGTTCACTATATATTATATTAGCAGTTTATATTATATCACTATTGATAGTGCTAAATATACAGATTTAATATACGATAAATCATGTTTAATATATATCATATTAAACACTCATTGTGTTCGAAGGCTATATTCAAAAAGAAGTCCTAAAAAGATGAATATGAGATGAGAAAGGAGAATATATATATATATATATTTTATGTTGGTGGACTGGAAATTAGAGCTATTGACACAATATTGGCTTTTGCTGCAAATGATTTTGAAACTTTCTCCATCATCACTATTCATGATCTCTTGAGTAATAAGAAAATGAAAGAAAGAGGAATTAGGAGACAATGAAAGAGAGAATGTGAGAGATATACGATTAAAATGGAGAAGATAGATTCTGAGTTTTATAGAGAATTTATGTAATTTCCTCTCGCTTCTCCCTACTTTATACTTGGGCCTCTATAACTCATCGATACAAATGCAAAGCACTGTCTGCTGCCATGGTATGGATCAGCCCATCAGATATAGATCACTTCAAGAAACATCAATATGGACCGGACCCAGAAAAGATTAGATCCACACCACTTTAAGAACCCACAAGAAATAGACCCAAACAGATTTGATCCACAATTAGGAGATTGATTACTTACAAGTTGTTCAACTCATCTAATTTTGTTTGGTGGACTTACTAGTTACTACTACTAATAAATATAGTGAGATGATTTCAACTCTCATTGACCCTCAAAAATGATTATGCTAGAATGGGGATTAGTCAACTGAAAAAATAAATAATAGATTAAGTCAAAAATGATCTGTTAAGTTGAATAGGTTATGATCTACTGTTCAATATATTAAGCATGGGCTGAAATAAACTTTAGACAATTAATTCTATTACTTTAAGAAATCATAAATTTGAGATACTTATGAGTTTTTCTCGTGAAAAAAAAGGATAACTTGAGTTGCTGATTCGTAGAAATTATCATATGATGGAAAATTTTCGATTTTCACATCCTAGAAATTCTCTGGAACACTATTAAGAATAGAAAAAAAATTGAGCGAAGGTCAATTTTTGAAGAAAACATATAATGTGATGGTATTATGAAAGATTGGCTTTTTATCGCCGAAAATTGAGAAAATGCAAATGACTTATAGAGGTCAATTTGTTTTTTAATTTGTAAACTCGCCTTCTGATTTTCCTAAAAGAAAAAAATTCTTTTTTGCAAGATCTTCCGTGAGGTTGATTTTTCTAAAATAATATTTTTAAAAGGAAACAATATCCGGAAGTTGATATTTCACAAGAATTTTTTCTCGACTGTATAAATAAAAAAATAATCTTAAATCAACTAACATCAACTATCTAGAGATAAAAATATATTCTGCGGTAATAAAAATGAATATTTAATCCTTAAAAAGTGCATCTTATAATTTTGTAATTCAATCGATAAAAAAATAAACAAACAACTCCAAAAGAAATTATACATTTTTTCCGATTAGAACTATACAAGCCTCTAATTTCAAAAAATCGACTTCCTAAAATTAATTTGATACTTTTTAGTAGTAGAAAATATAGAATCTATTTCCTTTTACAAATCCTATCCGTCATATTGTGAATGCTAAATTACCTTTTCTCATACTCATAAGTCATAAATATAATTTATGGATTACATTTAAAATTTGAGAGGAGAATAAAATTAATCAGCTAACTAGCATCCTTTGCCAATAGACCGATTCAATCGTATTTTCCAGAAACAACAGAAAAACAAGAAAATTTATATATTTAATCAATCAATTAAAAATAATTATATTTGTTAAGTGAATATATATATATATATATATATATATATATATATATATATATATATATATATATTACTTAATTATTATCTTAATAAATAACTATTTATATTAATTTCTCTCTTGTTTTTTTAAGCATAGAGCCATAATAAAATAACACTCCAATGTTGGAGAGTAGAGAATCTTCACTGTGAGTCGGTGCAAAATATTTTTGCATTAGCTGGTCATTGGGGGATAATTTTAAATAAATTTTCAAAATATGAGATTTATAATCGAAAAGAAAATAAAAAAATTTATCTGTAGACCCTTGCACTAATTATATATATAAATTAAACGGGTTTGTATAATGTTGTAGTGATAGAAGATAATATTGTTTAAAAAGAAATTATTACGCCTAGAAACTTTATAGCACCATTAATAATAAATAATTTTTTTCTTTCGAGTTGTCTTTCTTGTTACTTCAAGTAACCACTAACCATGTTTGGTCATACAAAATTGGGTTTGGGTCATTCTGCTTTCCGATTTTAAAATCTGAAGCAAAACAACAAATTATAAATGGCCATTAGTTAGCTTACAATATAGTCGGAGTTTACATTATATATATATATTAATTAATTAAGGAGTAATATGGAGTTTATTGGAAATCCTAATCAGACTACTTTCACAGTCCATTGGGTTCCCCAAAAGGAAATAAATTAGAGATAATTTAGATTAATGAGCCTAATTCCATCATTGAATGTGCCCCGCTAATTGAATTCGTAATCTATTGTGGTTAACTCTTTCATTACTCAAAGCAGCTTTAATCAATAGATTCTTAATAGCATGTTTGAATCACAAGTCATACAACATTAATAATCACAAATTAAAGTTATTATATATTAATAAATTAACAATTGTTAAGTGATAAAACATACGTCATGCATTTATTAATGTTAATATGATATGATTAATTAGCATACAACTACATACACAATAAAAAAGATACTATAATTATAATGATTTTTAATGAAGTTTGATCAAGCCTAGTTCTTGGGATAAGCAAAATAGTGTCACGCCCGCCGGCAGGATGACTCAAGACCCTATGCCCTACGTAACTCGAACTTAGAATACCGAGCCAAGAAACTTAGTACCGGGCTGCTCAACCCGATTCACGGAATCAACGGCTATATAGTGCATCAGAATACAGCCCCGGCCTAGCTAGACCTATAGCCACCGGTACAACAACAACTAACTAGAATCTCATCAATACAAGGAACCTATGCGGCCGACAAGGCCACCACGCCGACTAAGCATTTCCGAATCAATATAACATATGCTAAATGTAGCCTACGTGTCGACAAGGTCACCACTACTAACCGAATAAGGCCTCCACACGATCAATATAAACAACTAAATATACGCACGAACACACGACCTAAGACAACTAACCACAAAGAAATATATACATGCACGCAAGCCTCTAGGAATATCAACATAAGATGGTAAATGCTATATAAGATTATAAGAAACAAAAGGTTATTTAAGTAGAAAATAGATATAATGAGGTAGTATAAAGATACTACTCACGATCAGGCAAGATCAATAATTAAAATAAGAAAATCAATTTCCAAAAAATAAATCAATTTGAGATATTATGATTATTACAAGATATAAAATTTTAAAGAGAAAACAACAATACTTGTGATATGCTAAAATGATTCTGAGTTATTTAAGTAAAAATGACAAATGCACTTATAAAATTATAGTTAAATGAGATACTACTTAATATATAAATGTAAAATAATAAACTATATAATATATTAAGTATATTATTAAATTATTTTAAAAATGTAAAAGGTAAAATAGCTTGTAATCGCGTAAAAGCAAAAAATACTTATAGTAAACTAAGCACAATGTAGGAGGTCAAGGTGTCAACAATATGAACATTGCTTCATACCGCCTTTATCGGGCCTATTATCGGGATTGTATGTATCATCATATGAAAACAAAGCCCGTATCATAAAATGATAGCCAGATACAAAATGAAACTTGTCTTGCCATTCTATTATCGAAGGATCATTCTCGTACATTATATATTCAATTGATAAAGCCTGTATCGAAAAACATCTTGAAATCAAAATAAAAGATGAACATAGTTTGAATCAATATGTCTCAGTCTGAGCAATAACTAATACATAATTGTATTAATTGTCATTGATATAAGAATCCCAGCACCTAACCCTAGCATCACTTTATCCGCAGTAGCGACCGCAGACCTGCCTAAACATATATATGAGATCCATACTAAGAGCTTCAAGTGATTTTTAAACAACTTGGTGATGATGATACACATAAGTTCAAATTCTTCGATTTCAAATAGCAAGTCATTCAATCGTTGATTACCTCAAAATTCAAAAACAGAATACCAAACCAATTAACAAAATGAAAAAAATAAGACAAGAGAAAACACTGTGTACACACACAAAAAGAAGGTATATGAACATACATGATTTGTAGAAATCGAGAAGGCTTGCCGGGTTCGTTGGCGTGAAGATACGAAGAATTGAAAAGACCTGGCCCGACGAGGGTTAGCAAAAACGCCATCGTGACACCTGAGATATTGTCACGCCCGCCTTGGGGGTAAGGACTGCACCTCGGTGCCCTAAGAGACCCGAACCGCTAATCAGAGCCTAAGAACATCTCGGTGCCCGACTAGCTCTATCATTGCATTTTCGGGAAACAATGGGGGCTATATAACTTGTCAGAATACTGTTCTCCCGCCGATCGTCTATAGCCACTTGTAAATATGACTTACCAACCGTAAACAAACGTATAAAGGGGAACATATAAGTGCCGACAAGGCTACCATGTCAGTTTGGGGTCATCGAGACTCAACATAAGAAAATATTAGCATATCTATGTGACCGCAAGGTCACCACTACTATCGACATGGCCCCACACTACCAACACAATCAATAATGCTAAACAACTAACAAACGCACGACCCCACCCGACCTAATAACCAACCACAGGAGATGTATATGGTACAATCCGCAAGCCTCTATGAGCACGATAAAATGGTCTGACAAAATCTCCGCCTACCCAAGCCGTACAACAAAAGAAAATGAAGTACACCTCTAAATATCAAGCCCTGATGACAAGAGCCGATGACTCATACCGGGCCGGAATCACGAGAAAAAAGAATAATGATTTAAAAAACAGATGAAATGTAAAAATTATAAAATATTTTATTTTTTTTAGTTTTTTTATTTTGTTAAAATATTTTACTTCTTTTAGTATTTTTTTTGTAAATTACTTCTTGTCGTAGTCAAATTATTAAATTTTTTTATATTTTTATTAGTCTAAAGATTTGTTAGTTACCGTATTTATTTTATATTTAAAAAGTAAATTAAAAAGATTTAAAATAATAACAAACTTAAAATAACTTAAGAAAGAATAAAGAAATTAAAGAAAAAGAGAGAATAAAGAAATAAGTAATACTATGATAATAACATGACAACTAAGAAAAAAAGACAAAAAATTTGACTTTATTGACATCGATGAGGTCACAAGTGAGAAAGAAACCAACGAAATGATGTATTTGTGTAATTATTTTAGGGACTACAAAGTAAAGTGATAATCTCATATAAATACTTTACTTTTTGTGAACATCTATGTAAATGTTCTATGTTATATATATATTTAAAATTTATTTTAACTTAAAATATTTAAAATAAGTAAATTCAAATAGGTGAAAGTGGAATCTGTAGAGTCACAAGAGCATGGAAAAGTAATGGATAAAGAGAGTAATTTAAGTGTACATGTGGCCTCCGCGTTGGCTCCGTGTCACTGAGGCCCCGTCTGTGCCCAAGTATAAAAGCCCCCAACTTCTGGGCTTAATGTTAAAATTTTATAATTTCCAAGAAAACAGAGAGAAAATCGAGAGGAAGAGGAACGAAGGTTTCTAACAATATTCATCCGATTATGCTGTCAAACACGGCCCAAACCGACTAATCCTGGATAATGGTATTGTTGTGGCAAGGAGCATTCCTAATGATTTAGTTTCGTGAAATTCACTACGAATCGTCTGTTACTCGAGCTGTTGCTCTAAATTATGTCAATATACTCCTAGCCCTAAAGTGAATATTTCTCCCTGTTGGACTTTCGAGAAAGAAGCGAAGCTGATCAAGCTGAGCAAGCCAAAGTTTGGGCTATATATATCGAAGCAACATTTTCTTCCAGAATATAAGCATATTTAGTTCTAATTTAATTCGGTATATGAACGCAGCTTGACTAAATAGCAAAATATCGACCGAACTACGCCGCTAGTCGAAACTCCGAAACAAGTATGTAAAGCTAATTTCTTCGCAAGTTAGTAATCCAAGACAAGAGATAGCGTGATCTATAGAAGAAAGAGTTCGGCCGAGAATCGGTGTCCAAGCATGCAGCTTAGCAAATGTTGTTTTTGAATTTTGCAAGCATGTTTATAATGTTATGGTATATATTCGTAATAAAAGTTGAAGAAAGCAATATCGCATGCCGTATAATATCTCGCTACGTATAGCCGTACGCGATAATATCTCAGATACGTATAGCCAGACAAATGATAATATCTCGTATCATAGTATAAGCCAAGTATGAGAATCAAGATAAATCAATTTAAAAGAGTTCTAATGAGAACTGTATCACGATAGTATTTTCAGCTTCAAACATGCTGCTATATGTGATTATTGTTCGCTGAGACCCGTTGTGCTGGGCGAGGGCACCCTTGAGCGCCCTCGCTGCCCCTGGGCTGCACCGTGCCGCACTCACCGTGGGAGGGCGGGGATACGCCACTCAAGGAGTGGTATGCCGTCCCAAGAGACGAAGATGGGATGGAGCACTACCCATATCAGCCGATCAACATAGCAAGATAGCTTACCCTTGTGCGCTACACCTGTAAGGGACATGTGACATGCATTACGTTACACTTACGCTTACGCACAGAGTCCTCCCGGTTTGCATACGCTATTTATATCATAGGTCATAGCCCGAACCTGGACCCAGGGGGCCGGTAAAGAGGTGCTTGTAGTTAGTAGATGAGTGGGAGTGACTTATTTTTTGGATGGTTTGACTTCTGTGTGTGTATATAGATTGGTTATTGTCAGGCACCTTCCTGGCCATGGGGCCGGTATTAGTCCTCGTTGTTATATACATGTATATATATGTTATTTATTATTAATAAACAAGAGATCACACGCCGACACGTATGCTCCTCGCCTTACGCTTAGTATAGAAAAGCCTGCTTTCGCATTCTATCACCCGTACAATTTCTGGTATATTTCTACCGTTCGAAGTTTCTAGTTATGTTGTTTAGATCTCGCCTTGCTTTGCATACTCTGCACTGTGGTACCGACGCCCGCTTGGGGCGCCGCATTACTTGCCCGCAGTAATTATAAACGAGAGCCGATCCTCGCGATTCCAAATACCATTAAGTCATCGCCTCGTCATCCGGAAAGGATAATCCGAGGTCTATTTCTTTCTTTGATGTACAAGACGGTAGGTCATGTGGCCCTGTTCCGACCATCTTATCGCAAGATTCTTGGGAGGTCATAGACAGTGGTATATATATCTCCCGCGGTTAGTTGCGCTACGTGCGACCGCCAGACAAGTACTGCTTAGTGTCAAGTGATCAGGTTGGGCCGGTGGGGCCGTATTCGGGAGTTAATAGTGGTGACTCCACTCGCCACATAGATGTTCAAGATTCATTATATTGAGTTAGAGATAACGATAAACATATGGCCTCAATGCCTTTATGTTTCCTATATGAGTGTGATCGGGTTAGCCGATGTTACAGACGCGTGGCTATAGGCCCAAGCTTGTACGGAGTACGATGACACCATATATGCCTTCTGATCCCATGAATCCGAAAGTTAGAGCCACCAGCACCGTATGTGCTTAGCACGTAGTTAGCACCAGTCCTAGTAAGGCACTGTTACCATACTCCCTGGGCTGTACGTGACAACAAGATATGATATACCGTGATAAGATTGGCGAGAATCGGTAATGTCTTATTGAAGGGTCAAAATGCACTTCAATGAAAATCATCGAAATTAAAAAAATAAAAAGAGCAAAATAATGAATGAAAAAAAAGTTATGGAGAAAATAAATTAAATGAAATTAGAAAAACAAAAAGAAAAAAGAAAAGAAGACAATTTTTTAAAAAAGGAGCAAAAATTAAGTATAAATTAGATTATGATGAAAAAATTAAAGAATAATATGATTTGAGAAACAAATGAACAAAAAGAAGATAGAAAAGAAATAAAGAAAACGAGAAAAAGAAAAAGAGCACAAAATTAAAAAAAGAACAAGGAGAAAAAATAAACAAAAATAAAGAAAAGAAATGAGTCAAAATTGAGCATGAAATTAGATTATGGTAAAAAAAAATAAAGAATAATGATTTGAAGAAAAAATAGATGAACAAAAATTTATAAAATATATTTTAAAATTAATTTTGGTTTCCAATAAATAAGCTAGTGATTTTAGTATTATTTGTAAATTACTTCTTTGCCGTAGTCAAATTATTAAAATTTTCCCAATTATGCATAATTTATTAAACATTAATATATTATTTAATATTAAAAAAACTAAAAAAAATAAAAAAAATAAAAAATTTATGATTTTAAATTTTGTACGTTTTTTAAAATAATATTAATTCCAAAATATAACAAGAATTTAATGATTGAAATAAAGAAATAAGTAATACTATGATAATAACAATTTACGCCTAAGAAAGCACAAAAAAGTTAAGTTGACGATTAACACGCATGAGGTCAAAGGAGAAAGAAACCAACTAAATGAAGTATTTTGTGTAATTATTTTAGTTACAAAGAAAGTGATAATCTCGCTATAAATATTTTACTTTTTATGAATATCTATATAAATTTTCTATATAATATATATGTTTAAAATTTATTTTAACTTAAAAATATTTAAAATAAGTAAATCTAAATAGGGTTAAAGTGAAATCTACGGTGAGTCACAAGAGCATGGAAAAGTAATGATAAAGAGAGTACTGAAGTGTACAAAAGGAAACATTAATATGAACCAAACTTCCACTAAGAACTAGACTTACTTCATTAGTTATTATTATCACTTAACTACGTTCAAATTATACAATCATCACCAATCTCTTGTGTTCTCTATTGGCTCCAATATTCTTTTTAGTTTTCAAAGAATATGGCCCAAGTCCCACTTTTGGCTAAAGTTTGGCATTATATAAGTAGTTTATTTATATGAGATTGCGTGCAAGTTGCAGCATTTTCACTTTTAATACTCCACCAGTGACCAGATCACCATAAATTAAAGTAGATAGTATTTATATAAATTTCATGTAGAAGATGAGTACACCTTTACACAATTAATTTAAAGATCGATGGGATGTAAAATGTACAAAGGAAATTAGAATGAAACAAAAAGATACATAGCAAAGGTTACATCATCATCCAAAAGCAAATTATTATTATTAAGATAAAGATAATAATCACTAGTCACCCCACTAGCAGCTGTCCCTTAATAATAAAAAAGTCCCTCTTCCATGTGATTCTTCCGCCAAAAAGGGGCCCCTAACTGCTTTGCTTATCATCCGTACTTTTTGAAATTCTACTCTGCATTTTAAAATAATATAAAATAGCTATATAAAAAAGAAATTTAATAGAGTAGCCACATTGAAAACTACTAATAGTATTTAATTGGGCAGCATATCTTAATAATGGACGCTTGTGGGTGCATAAACAGACAAACTGATATGCTTCAGCAATTAAAAAGGAATATAATCGTTGGGCAGTTGGAATCTCACCACTCATCTTTCTTTCTTCAAGCTTTTAATTAATTTGGATTTGATACCTTTGCCATTATAAATTGGTTGAGTAGTTTTGAAGCTCTGCCATTGCGGAACCATTGGCGTTAGTTAGTAAATAATACGGTTAATTTTGAATTTTTGTAAAAGTTTTCCTTTGCTTGTCCGACGTTTCTTTCAACAAATGCCCAACTTCATTCCTTTCTCCTTCGCTAATATAGAAAGCGGTAGTTTCTTTGTGTATTTTTAGTTTGTTAGATTTTACGTTCAACTTATTATACTTTTGAAATAGTAATTTTTTATATATATAGCTACTCATATAGGAGATGCTTGGATCAACTGACTCATTGACTATATGTTGCATCACCATAACTTCTAATTTTAATACATATTTAATTTAATTGTATAAAATAATATGTTGATTTTTTTTTCAAGATAAAAACTTAAATTAAAACCCAAAAGGTGATTTTCCAAATTACCCATAATCACTTAGAGAAGTGCATTCAACCTTTTTCTTAATTCATTCAAAAAGGGGCACTCAATAAATATAGTTTTATATGAAATTTTGAATTTGAGCACGCTCATATATATAACATCATTTTACTATGAATAAAGAGAAAAACATAGATTCACGTAACGTAGAAACTCCTTAAAATATGTCACTGGTCATATATATTGAAACGGATGGAATACCTACTTGGGAGGAACAATATGATAATTAAGGAGATTATTAGTGAAAAAAACAGTACCTACCTAATTGGGGGAGGATATATATATATATATATATATATATATAGATCTCTCTCAGCTGCCTTTATTTTTCATGATATAGGGAAAACTACAAGAGAGAGAAAAGGCAAAAATAAGAAGAGAAAGAAGAATGAATTGTTTTTCCATGAATTGAAGGGTCAAATCGAAAGGCAAGCAAACTAATTAAAAGCAGAGATGAGGGAGTTAGGTGCTAAGCTGATGGAGAAAGGTGAAAGAGAAATTTAAAAGTGAAACTGTACAAAAAGAAAAAGAAGAAAAATGACAAAAATAAACAAATCATTACGGAGGATGGAACATAGGTAAGTGGTGGGTAAGTGGTGTTCGGAGAAAAACGAATATGTGTTTACATCATCATCAATAGAAGATTGGTATTTTTCATTCTACAGAGAAATTAGGTCAGATGTAGAAAATGGCCAACAAACGCAAAGCAAAGTGACTACTTTTTGATATTATTCAATAATATCATATCTAGCTTTTTAATTTCACAAGCCAAATTAAGACATTGAAGGCATACACATCTTATTCATATTCCGTATAAATTCCTCTTTTTCCTTCTATATCGCTTTCACCGCCTCCTCATACGGTGGATAAATTTTATAGTGGAATGCCCCGACATGAATTAATCGAAACTATTTCTCAAAAATAGACATAACCCTCCTCACCTTTAACTCCACCCTCTCCTATACTTTCATAAGACATTTAACAAGCTGATACCCCTATAAAGCTGCTGTCATTCTCGATATCACTCTTATTTATACAATAAACCATCGTACTCTACCTCTATTATTCAAACATCTTCGTTATCTTAAAAAATGACTGTTAAACAACTCATTCAATCATTCTAGGTTGGTATTATGATTGTTCAAACTTTAATAAGAAATGTTCTTAAATAAAGTACATATTTATTGAATAAAAATAAAGGCATATATTATAATTTTCTAATAGATGTACAAAAGAATAATGTGACAACTAATATGGAGAACCAATACTATTTAGTTTAACTTAACTAAAAGTTAAAAATTATATATTTTATTACCTAAGGAAAATTATTCATCATGACTAATGACCTAAAAAATTATGTGACGTATAATAACTCATTTTCGACAAATTGCTAATTTAAGATGAATATTTTATCAAAATTCATGAAAAATATTACCGATGAGTCATTTTTGGACCAATTTCACCGTACCACTCACGCACAAATAACAATGACAAAAAATAATCGGTCGAGGTTGAGTGATCTCAAAAGTTTTAAGGGCATTTATGTAGATATTCATAAAAGAATATATTAACAACCTTTTAAAAATATCATATATAGCTCCTATAATATATTAAAATAATAAATTGTGTAAAAATTTATACACCATCAACATTATATGTTTGCCCTAGTCCTTTCCCTCAGAATTCTATCCGTCTTGTGGTGCCGTGGTTTTCAATCGTTGCCGGAAACACGCAGCTCATACAACAGTCTGCTACTCGAACAAGCACTTCAACAATTTTTTGTTTTCTTTGCTTCTTTCTTGGTCCTCGAGTCCCATTCATTCATGTAAGGACAATTTTATCACTTTTCAATTCTAACGGCAAAAGCGAACACTTTGACACCTATTAAACAAGATCAAAGAATAAAATCTACAAAAGATTCTTACTTGCTTTCCTTTCTCTTTTTTCTTTTTTTTTTTTTAAATTTAATTTATTATTCACGAGAACACACCCTTTACTTAAAAGGTAAATAAAAAGAAGAAGAGCTGAGTCAGAGTGGAACTAATTAACATTATTATCATGTCATGCACTGCGCCATATTTTTCACAATTTAACTGAAGCAGTGGTAGATTGAAAACTAGCTTGGGTGTGTAATCGCTTGCTTAAATGTAATTTACTATGTCTTCATTTCTGGTTGCATTAAGGAATAAAGGAAGGAGAATGATGAAAATTGGAATTCACACAACTTACTGTGTTTTGAGACTCTTTCACTAAGAACTAAGTACTAAATTGTAAGCTTTGATCAATATTCAAATGGATACGCCCTCCATGTCGAAATAGGGTATTATTTTTTTGCTCATTAAGAGTTAATTTCTCTTGACTAATTTTTGCAGTTAAATTATATCCCCTTCTGCTCCATTTTAATTGCTGTGCATACTAAAAATAACCGTTTCAAAATACTTGCTAGTTTCAAAATTCAAGAGAAAATTAATCATGTTTTTTCAAAAAAAATAAAAAAAATAAAAAAAATAAAAAAAATAAAAAAAATAAAAAAAATAAAAAAAATAAAAAATTAATAATATATTTTTTTTATTTTTTTTATTTTTTTTATTTTTTTTATTTTTTTTAGTTTTTTTAAAGTTTTTAATCTTTTAATAATTTATACAATTGATATTTTAAAATTATGTGAAAATAGAATAAATTACTATTCTTTTCATATTAATATTGTAAAGAATATATTTTATAATGTTGGTTAAAGTTCATCTAGTTTGATTTTGGTAAAGCAAAATGTGATAAATATTTTAAGATGGAGGAAATACTAAGTAGTGACACTAATAAAGGAGAAGCCGCGTTAAGAATGGAGGAAATGATTTCTAGATTTTTATAATTTTTTTTTTTTTAGTTTTATGACATTTTTTATTAGAAATTTATATTTTATATATAAAAGAACATTACTTACACATAAGAGATTTGAAAATCATTATTTAAATTGTAAAAAATAAGAAATCTCATTTTCTCAAAATAATTTAAAGTCATCAATCTCCTTAAGAAGAAGTTGTGCAAAACACAACTAGAACTAGAAGGAAAATCAAATAAACGAAATCTTAAGCTGATTTGCTAACGTTCTTATTATTAGCATCAAATTAATTCATTTGTGTTACGTTTCTTTATAATACAGCAAAAATGGCCACATCAACTTTTTTGTCCTTTTCTTTCATTTTGAGAAATTGTAGTTAAAGACTTGCATCCCACGCAGTGGCATAGCCATGTATAAGATGGGTGATGGTCAACGAAAGATTTTTTATTTAAAATTATATTATGTATAAAAATTTATATGAATATATACCAAAAATTATTTTATATATATATATATATATTAAATGTCAACATCTCTTATAAAATTTCTGGCCATTGCCGATCCCACTACTTTATTCTGCTGATGTGAGAAGAATGACATCGAATAGGTAGTATTTTTTTATACAATTTTTAAATATTTAAATATTTTATTTTAGAATATTATTGATGAACTAATCCGATATATATAATTTCAAAGATCAGTTAAATTAACTTTTGAAAAACAAAACATATCACGTAAATTAGAATGAAGGAAAAAGTTTTTTTTTTTGGTTGAAATTACATCTTCACATAATCGACATCTTTAATTTAACTTAATTATTTATGTTAGCCTGAATACCCTAAGGTTTATATATTAATAATAGGAATGTGTTTAAGAATAGTTTTGATAGATAGATGAAGTATATATAATAATCAGGGGACTGTAAAATTTTCATTGGGGTATTTAGAAATGAAAAGATTAGGAATGATTGAAATAAAATTCAATATATATACTCATCAGCTATATGTACATAACAGCAACGAGCCCAATTGTCAAATCGGTAGCAGTACTCCGCCCCTATTACTACTACAGAGGCAATCCCACTACCATACGAACTGGTTTAGGAGTGGCTAAAGCTCAGGCGGCTTGCTCCTTCTACGACCACCTTTTCCGTATGGGCGGCTGATAATGACAAGGCATTGCAATAAATTTTGGAACTTGATCACCTGGCATCAACACTGCAGGCATGCTTTGGTTTTGATTTTGCTTTCTCATGACTTCTGTAAATTAAACAGAGATATCAACAAAGTTAATTTTATGACAGAAACATTATCGCCAATTCGTCTAATCGTTGTAAGTTGTATCATTGTGGATATTATAAATAATGAATAATGTTTCAAAATAAATAAATGTTATTTTAGAAAATTAAGAAAGAATGTTTATTTATTTTTTTCATTTTTATCTTTATGTCATTAATAAATGTAGATATTAATATAGAAGAAAAAAGAATAATATTAAATTAATATTAAGAATAAATAAAGATAATTAGCATAAATTATTTTTTAATAGGTGTGTAAAAGGATAAATACATAAAGTATGGTAAATGTTTTGAGTTGTTATCACACACAAACGAAGAAACAATCATGATTTAAGACGTCCCGTAGATCCTTTTTTTTGTGAAATTATTATTTAATTAAATATTCTTCAAATAAGTTTTTCAATGTTTACTATCAGTTCATTATTTGAATTTATTTATGGCCAAACTATTACTTGCAAATAAATGAGGTTGAGCATTTATGGCCTAATGGCTTTGGGATGGGAAAAAAATTTCGAAAATTTGAAAATTTTCCATGTTTTTTCTGGAAATGTAGGAGGATCTACCGTGTGGGTGTGTGTTTGGGCTTCAAGGATGAAGGATCTTCGCCGGCTTCGAGATCGGCTAACGATCGACGGCGGCGGAGGGAACGGATTTTGTCCCAGTGATAGCAGCAAGAGAAGACAATCTTCACCTGTCTGAAAATGACAAGCAAGAGAAGGGCAGCGAGAGGGAAGCCTAGAGAGGGGCAACATGATGAGTCCCCAATTTGGGGCGGTGCATAATACTGAGGACTCTCCATCATCACTTGTTCTGCCGCAACAACAACAACTACTACTTGATGAAGTATTCACACCTCCCCACATTCACGTTGCACAAGCAAGAATAAATAGAGCAGAAAAGATAGTATTCAGCTCAAGTACAAAACAAATTTATAGGAATAGAGCCAAGAAAAGAAAGCTTGGAAAGTGAAGGTGGATTTGGTTGAATTGTGACTGCAGAGAGAGTGTATAATTAATGAGAAGGGGTTGTATAAGACTATATTTATAGAATTTGGTGGATGCCTAAAATTAAGTGGGTACGTGTAAAGGTACGCTTGGTGTCCGGGCCGAGGTACGGAAGAAAAAGTTATTGGAGGCCCTACTTGCTTAGGTGCCGAGCATCATACCTCTATGATCAACTCTATTATTATGCATTATGCATTCCAACACTCTTTGATTGTTTGGTTGGGAATAATAACACAATTTGGAAGAATCTAACTTTGGTTTGAAGTATATATTCTTAAACTACTTGGGGTCGTTTGATGATTGGTTAGAAGTGATATTGTTCAAGAATTAGATTGCACATAATTAGTATTGTTTTGCAATACTTTCAGTAGTTATGTACAAAATACAGTAAAAACATATATGGTATTTGGTTATTAATTTACAATCCTGCATAATTAAAATATGTATGAGTTATTAATCAATTTATGTATTATTTTAAGTAGGGAAAGATGAAATAGCTAAAAATTTCAAGACCAATACATGATAATCAATATTTGCATAATTATAATCAGCAACCAAATGACCCTTTAGATGATATGATGATCAATGTAATTTAATATAGTATTGAGTGAATAAAGATCCTAAATTCAAGTCTCATATGTATTTGAAGTCTGAAAACTAAACTCTTAAAAGTGTATGATCGTTATCAATTAATATTTGGTTTTAGGAATTTCTTTGTACTAGTTAGGTATGTTAAATTGGATTGAGTTGTGGATGAAGTTAATTAAAGTGTGCAGCACGGATCAATACACATGAAGAATTATACTACACCTGTATCCTTCAATATCTTCTGAAATCTTCTCCACTTACTTCACCAAACTCCTCCTATCCTCTCCCTTAATGAACTTCTTCTCTCTGATATTTTTTTCCTTTTTATTTACAAGTTGAATATTTGCTTACTATTAATTAAGTTTATTCAAATTGATCCAAACTGATCCTAATTCACGGTCCATGGATATATTTAATTTCTCGCACAATCTATCCAGATTATAAGACCATGTACGCTTGTGTGTCAAATTTAACACCCCTAATTATTTATGGAAAAGTGCAAGTTGTAATGGCAATGACAACAAAATAATACAATACTTGTAAAAAATGATAATGATAATAAAGATGATGATATGATGTCATAGCACAAAATAAAAATAAAAATTCCAGGCAACAATTAAGAAGAAAACAGAACACTACTAATAAAGTAATTATGAGATGGGAAGTTAAATGAAATTTTCCAAATTATGTTGAACTGACTTTATAGTTTGGTGGTGTGTGGGAAAGTTAAAAATGGGAAAATGCCATTCAGCTGGCGAAAACTGGAAAGCAGTCTCCCTCCTTCAACTTGCGTAGTACACTTTCTTAAGAAATTTGTTTTTTTCACTATGTTATTACTAGTGTATGAATTCCTTCATAATTTTCTCTGTCAAACAAAAATTCTAAGTTCAACAAGAATTACATTTACAGCTTGTTTCCTTGTTACGTATTGTATTGTACTGTGTTGTTAGTTTAAATACGATATTTGTTTTAATTGTTACATAAATTTTATTATATTAAACTGTTAAATCTATCATTACATGATCGATTTGAGTTCGCTTGCCAAATTCATGAATATGCCGCACCCAACAGTCAAGGAAGCCGCCGCATGATCGCGCTCATTACCTTTTTTTCTTTTCATTTTATCTTTATTTTTTATTTAATATCACATTTATCCTTTAACCTATCTTCTTATAAGCACTCTACCTCGTATCCTACTTTTCTTATAGCTTATTCTTTAAATTATCGATGCTACGACATTATATAATTACTTTAAAATATAATCTATCCAATCATTATATTCATTAAAAATAATATGGTACATTATGAAACTAACTAACCATCCAAACAGAGTGTTGCACGAGAATACATTTTGTAATATTTGAGAAAGAAGTAAAACTGTTATACAAAAACTCTGATAATGTGTGTGTACATTTTGGAGGCAAAAGTCAAGTGTTTTAGAATGCCTTAATTATATGTATGTTAAGACATAACTATCTTAAAGAGACGTAAATCGTAATATTAATCAGCTTTCAAATTTAAAAATTAAAAGAGAAACTACATTAATCAACTTGGAGGTACCTTTCATGTTATATATTCTTTTTCTTCAATTAGTTAATTTTTAATTTTATTTGCTGCATCATTTGATTCCTAACTCCCACATATAATGGTACATTCATTATTGAGCAACTAACGTCTTGTTCCATTTGCTATAATTCAAGTGATACTATTTGTGCCCACTAAAAGAATAAAGGATGGTACCCTTTTGTCAGTGAGACAGCGCATAGAATGATTCTGAGGTACTTCAACGCGTGCCTGTTGTACATACAACTATACAAAATCGAAACACAAACAAATAATATTAGCAACATGGACTACAATCATTTTTGTTTTAATTTATTTCCGTACATATCTCAAAGTTCTGTACAATAATATTCAACTAATTAAAACAAAACAAAACGATTCTCAGAGGTATCGAAAAATGATAGAATAAACAAAATCAAAATCAAAGTAAATTAAAACAGATCATTTTATTTTGCTTTCGGTGGACAAAGAAGTGTTAGTGATTATTATAGCATTGAGATGAGGGGGAAAAAAAGAAGGAGGGTTTTCATTTTATGAATTTTTTTAATTTAAATTTTAGAAGGAATTTCAAATTTAATTATAATATGTACAGTCACATTGTGTTATATTCTTACCTATAGCGCGATATTATATTCGCTATATATGGGCTGCAACTGACGCATGGACCAATTTGAGCGAATCAAAATGAATAATTAATAAATCATGGTCAATAATTATTTGGGCTGAATGGGGGAAAAATGCAAGTCATAACTCAAACTCTCAATAATTCTAATTAAGTTTTAATTGATTAAATAACTTATGAATTGTGTTTTAAATTAAAAAATTAAAAAAGGAAATAATGATGTGATTATTTAAAAGTTGAAAATTTTAAAAAAACAAAAAAAATATTTTATTTTTTTAAAATTACAATTAACTGGGGCTGCATATTACCAAACTTTGATTAACCGAAATGAAATGGGATCAAACAGCCGAGCCTAATAAATGTTTTTGATCACCACTGCCTCAAACTTGAACAAATCAATAAATTACGATCTACGAACAACAACCTGCCATTTTAGGTGACATGATTTGTCGAGACAAATTGAACAAGCATATTGATGTTGCTATGTTAATTAAGAAGGTCCTAGTTGACGCTGATACAACTACAATTGAGGCTCAAAGAAGCTGAAGAAGATAGAAATCCTTTTAGAATATTACAAAACATTAGAAGGAAAAAAAATCACTTGAAAAATAGGTCGAACGAAACTGAACAGGAGAGAATTATCAAAAGGACACAATTGAACAAAGGTGAAAAACAGAAAAATGTTTTTGGATGCTATTTTGTGGTTCGTAGTTGGTATTTGTTATAAAGCAACGCTAGTTAGTTATGTTTATGTCTTAGTTCATGGATTTTTTTAGTAACCGCACCTATGTAAGAACCTCGTTTCTGCTATTATATGTGTTATGTATTATGTAGTGTTATGTATTATAAGCATAATGTGTGTGAAATTGAATAAATTAAATTTTCAAGAGTAAGAAAATTAAAATTAATGTGCTACCACCTGGCTTGGAACCAAGTCTCACGCCCTGGGGCCTTACTCCTGACAACAAGTATATGATGACTATAGAACCATATCGGAAGTACCTTATAAAAATAGTAATTCATATCAATACCCCATTATTATAAATGAATTCAATTAGACTTAATATCAATAGTAATTCAATTATAAATAACAATTATTATCAATACCCCATTCTAAACGTTAAGTCTAACATTTAAACGAATGAAAATGATATAAATCAAAATAATATTTGTGTGTCAACTAAGCATGGCGACATGCTCAATAAGTCAAGTAATGACTTTCAAATACTACCCACTAATACGAAAGATAGTGGCCTATGGAGCTTATAAGAAAATATAAGCAATTCAGGACACAACCAAAAACTAATAAAATAAAAATTGTCACATAAAACTTACGAATAAGTATGTGTTCATCAAAAGTCTCGACGCAAACAGCACTCTAGCCAACGTTCATCTAGTACCTGCTCTTCTTTATTACTTAACATATTATCAACAACAACAATAGTATATCTGAGTACTGAGTACTCAGTAAATGTCTCGTGGAAATAATATATATAATAAAAGTACAATAAACATCAGAAAACAATGCTATTAAAATAATTTAAATCTAGTGAACAAAGTACGTAAATCATTAAAATTCAGTGTAAATTAGTGATGATGTCTTATCCATTTCAAGATCTTTCTTTTCCAGTTTATCAACATGTCAGCTCATGGCGAATCAAACATTACCACATGGAAGCCTAATGACAAATAAAAAATGGGAGAGCCTTATTAGGTTTTCATTGCTTGAAAGCGATGCAATATCGGACTGCCAATTCATGATGGTCAATCTTCTTCCGAATTGGCAATACTAATTAAAGCTGATGTCATAAATCCATAATAATTATTTGTCCTCCCGAATAACAAGGCCAAATAAACACAATATCATCAAGTCATGATGTTTTGAAATCATGACATATTAGCTGAAATCGTTCATAGTCATCTTCGGAAAGGCTTATTTCAAATTAAGTATTCACTTAGAAAATCATGTTTCATAAAATGTCAATTAATTTCCACCAACAGCCATCAATTATGGTAATCACGTATTTCATACATATATCAAAAAAATATAGTATAAAATAGATGTGAGCTTGTCTCACATGCATAAATACTCACTCAAAATACTTTTATTCTTCAAAAGAGCAGCCAAAGCGACATATCTCAAATTTGTTAAAACGCCTAAACTTGTTTTCTAACAACCAACAATAGCTCTATAATCAATTACGATGATAAAATTTAAATCTTATCATTCTTTATTTATATATAAATAAAGTGTGAAAGTATTTTAGAATATTTGAACAATATTCCATAAATTCACTGACAAGACTATCATAGAGTACTAGAATTTTGATACAATTGATACGAATCGCAGATCGATAAAAGAAACATAAAGTGAAAATAAAGGATAGAGACAGATTCACTCTCCATGAAGTAGCAGGGTCACTCAAACCGGATAGAACTAGCAATTGTCTGGAATTAAACACTGATCAGCAGTTGGATCTTCGCCGACATTCGTACACATACTTAATAACCGTGAGTTTGAAAACCCAACAAGATCATCAACATATATAATATAAGCAATATACAAGTGTGAGATAATTATACAAGTAAAGAAACTGAATCTGAGATCATGAATACAAATATTGAAAGTAAAACATGATGCTATTAACTGTTTGAGCATGGAATATCAATCCTCACGTCTTAGCCCTGGCCATGTTAGTGCATGGTTACTCACTTATCGCACCATGGACTAAGGCCTAATTTGTTTAATTAATGAATGTCCAATCCGAATGGTTTAGATCTTAGGTCATTAAGTGTATTTATTTTTATTAAGATTAAGCACTTATTTAGGCCTCATTTGTTTTTATTAAGATTAAGACGTTTGAATCCGAATGATTAAGATGTTGTCTCTAAGATCTCGAATAATTTAAAGATTAAAATCATTTATTTTTCAACATCCGAATGTGCATACTTTAATTATTTGTAAATAGATTAAATAATAGAATTCTAAATAAAAATTAATTAAATATTAAAAATACACTTAATAAAATAAATTTATTACTTGATTAAAAATAAAATATTTATATCTACTAGTGACTAGGTGGTGATGGTTTATAGTGATAGTGGTAATAATTGATTTTAGTACTAAGAATGACATGCGATAGAGTTGGCCGTAATGGTGGTGGTGATAGTTGCGATGATGGGAGGGCTGGTGGCAGTGACTCGGCGTGATGGTGGCGGTCCGTAGGTGGTTGTGATGGTGAAGTTGATTGATGTTAGTAGTTGGCTATGTTGATAGCGATACCGGGGTTAACGTAGTGATTGATGATGGATTGGCAGATAGCTTGTATACATTGTGAAGGGGCGGAGGTGGTTGGTAATAGAGATTGACTGCTAGCAGGTAGTTGTGATAGGTGTGGTAGAGGTGTATGATGGAGACTACAAAGTGGGTGGGGTGGCAAGACGATGACGCACGGTGGAAATGATGGTAGACAAGTGATTACAACTATAATAATTGAGGTGATATGCGGCAACGACTTAGAGTAATGGTGGTTGATGACAATAACGGTTGATACGGTGATAGGTAGTTGTTGATTGTGGCTTCGATGATTGGTGATGGTAATGATGGTGGTGGGGCTGATGATCTATGATGGTAGTGATATATGGTGGTGGTGGTTGTGATGACATAGGTGGTTAATGGTGATGGCTAGTGGTTTGGACGTAATGGTGGTGAAAATTATCCACACAAAAACACTCCTCTTAATGATATTAAGACTCGTTCCGCATCTTAATGATTAAAACCTATCAAATAAAATAATTGGCTAAATCTTAATGAAACAAATGCACTTAATGGTCTAAGGTCTAAACCATTCTATTCAAACCTCCATTAAGTGCAAACAAATGAGGCCTTAGTTTCAATAAGTCTTAATCATTAAGATCTAGAACAAAGTCCCAATATCACAAGAGGTATGTTTTTGTGAATAATTTTCATATCATTCTCGTCCACAACCGCCATCCACCATCATTCCACTCCGACACTTCTCACTATCACTGGCCCACAACCGCCAACCACCATCATTAACCACCTCTATCATCACAACCACCACCAACATTAACATCGCCAGCCACGCCCTCCACCATTAACCACCTCTCGCCACTATTATCAACCACCATTACCGTCATTAACCACCCCTAACATCATAACAATCATCGGCAATCACCATTGCTACTAACCACTACTTTTAGTCGTTGTTATACATACCACCTCCATCATTATAATTATATGCAATGTCACCACCACCATCATCACCACTGCCGTCATCGCCGCCACTACTTCTATCGCCATTATAACTCACTATCACCACCGAGACCACCCCTACTACCAATCACTTTCACCATCACAAATAGCGCCCCCACCAACTACTACCAACACAACGTCAACCACCACACATTTTTCAAATACCACCATCAACACCGTCAACTAACCAACTTCACCATCACAACCACCACTACTAACTCAGCACATCAATGCTACTACTACGACACCAACCAATCCCATCATCATAACTATCACCACCACTCATTACTAGTAATTATCACCGCCACAATTACTAGCCACTAACACCCATCATTATCTCCCGACCACTACAAATTATCTCCACCATCACTAGCAAACATAAATATTTTTATTTTTTATCATATAACAAATTTGTTTTACTAAGTTATATATAATTTTTCTAATATTCAGTTACTTTATATTTTTCATTTATATATTTAATATATCTATAAATAAATAAAGTATACACATTCAAGATAATTTTTAATCATTCGCATTCAATGCGACATCATTATGTCCAGACCGTATGTGTTACCGAAATCGTGATACGTTATGCTAAACAACTAAACAAATATCACAAGAAGGTAAACATAACTTCTGAACCAACTGGAATGACAAAACATGATAAGCAACCAAACAAATCATATCATATCGTTGGAATCGGTTAAAAATATCAAATAATATGAAAATATATATTAGATTCTTAATAGGTAAACTCTAGATATTTAAACCTAGTCAAATCATGCTTACTCACTCACATGAACTAAGCAACAAAAATAAAAATTAAGAGTTAAAATCTCAACAAAAATGATAAATTGTGACTTCACTCTGAATTGCTCAAATACTGCAAACGATCTCTAAATGGTCTCAATCTATGTCTAACATCATAAATATTGAGTCTAAATTAGGCTAGAGAAATTATTTTTAAATTTAGGATAACACGGGATCAAAGTCAATCATTAGTCAATTTAAATTCGCTCCTGGAGAGTGAATATGGTTCGAAATCCAAATTGACTACACCAATGGGCTACCCATAAAAATATTTATGTTACTACAAAAGCTTTTCACTAAAAGTAAAATGACATGGATATTTTAAAGCAACTAAAAAAGAATAAATAGGTATAGTGTCTGGTAAAGTAACAGAGCAAATAAAAATAAAATAAAAACAAACAAGAGAAAATTATTTTATTGCGGTGTAGTCTCTCCTTCAAGAGTTGTGACCCTTTGGGTTCTTAAAGGACGGAACAGAAACAGGTGACAACTATTAATTTGATCTTCTTCTGTTCCCCTCTCTCTCTCTTCTCACATGTGAAAATATTAAAGAATTGAGGCATGGGACACGTCTATTCGTAGGCTACATTGCTTCAGCTCAGTTGAGTAGAGTTTGCAAAACTCTATTTTGGAGTTCTTGAGATAAGAAAACTCTCTGAGTTGCTTTTGCATGGCTTAATTCTTTGTTTTTAAAATAAATGATATTTAATTTTTTTGATTTTGCTTTTAAAATAAATGATATTTATCTAATTAAAAATATTAAAAAAATCAAAAAAGATAAAAAAATTAAAAAAATTAAAAAAATTAAAAAAATTAAAAATATTAAATAATTACATTTTTTTCAAAATTTTATTAAAGATAAGTGGATAAAAATATATATTTTTTAAACAATAATTTTCAAGAATTAATGCCCAATTAAAATAAAACTATATTAAAAAAACAAAAATTATGAGTAATGTAAATGTGATATTCTTTTTTCTCTGTAATCAGTGCTAAAAGTTAGATATCTTTCTAGCTATAATTAGTAGTAATAGTTTATTTTAAAATATAAAATTAAAAAAACAAAAAAAATAATATATTTTCATATTTACTTGTCATTCTCAACGTATCAAGAAAAAAGTATGCCTTTTTTTTGCATGATTAGCCCTTAGTATTAATTAATATGGGTTTATGATAAAACATATATTTTATTATTATTTTTAAACGGAGTACAAAGTTTATTGTGGACAAGTAAAAGAGAATCCACTAGAATAACTTAAAACTCCCCAATGTATCTTTTAATTTGCATTTATTTATAACCATACAAATATATATATATATATATAATTAAAAATTAAATTCTTACTAAGTTTTAAAAATTTTCTTTTTAGTTTTAAACTCTGTGTTCACTTAAACACTATCGTATAAGTACAAACAATTAAAATGGTCCTTTAAAGTATGGGAGTTGGATTGTTTTGATCCTTGAGGTATATCCCTTTAACACAAATAGTTCTAATACATTATACAAAAATGGTCACATTTGGTCCTGATAGTTAAAACTAACCGTACAAAAATCAAATACGTTAAACTTACCAAACCTCACTCATGTGCAGAAGTTGAAGTTAAGAGAGACCCGCACCAAACGAATCACTTTACCAGGGAATTATATGTAATACTGCTACTTACAACAAATGATTGGTAGTAATTTGATTGAACCACAATTCTATATATACACGTCAATGAGTTCTAAAATGGGTACTAACGTCCCCCTTTTACTAATTATATTACTACAAAGGTAATCCCACTACCATACGAATCTGCTTAGGAGGAGGCGGCGGCAGCGGTTCCTGCACCTCTTCAACCACCTTTTCTGGTCGGAGAGGCTGACATGGACAGGGCAATGCTATGAATTTCGGAACTTGATCACCTGGCATTAACACTGCCGACATGCTTTGCTTTTGGTTCTGCTTCTCATGACTCTGTAAAACAGAGAATGGACAGTTAAGTTTTGCCATAAACTATTGACAGAACAAGTTAGTTAGACGTGACTGACTCTAGCTGGATGAAAATGTCGCATAACATGTGTAGATGAATTGTTTTAAGCCTAAAAACTTGGGTGAAGTACACAATTCTAAATCGTATTCATTAGTGTAAAAGTTCAATCTCACCATCAAATATGTAGTCTTTTTGCCCGGGCTTATCACTTATGATTTATAAGCTAAAAATCATATCTTAGCTTATGATTTTTGACCTATTTTTATTATTTTGGCTTTAAAACAAGTGCTTAAAAATATCTTTTTAAAAAAAAATAAAAATTATTCAAATACTATAAAAGTGCTTAAAAACTATTTTAACTTAAAAACACCTAAAAATAAACTAATCCAAACAGGTTCATAATCACGTAATTAGTTTAAGGAAAAAAAAAGACTATGCAACGACTTAAGATAGGTATTAAATTAGAGTTAGTTAACTGACATACACCTAGAGGGCGTCCAGAACAGATCATCTAAAAATATCTACAGGTAACCCTTTCATTAAAAATGAAATCTGTAATCTTGAAATAAAACAGCAATTAACAAGTAAAATATGAATGGAATTATAAATATAATTTAAACTTATTAAATGAAATGTTAGACACAAAAATAAATTCCTTACCATAAAAGTGAGTTTAGATTTGAAGGAGGCAGGATCATGGCCGGCTTCGAGGTCTGTGCCGCGACGGAGGGAGCGTATTCTGTTCCAGTGATAGCAACAAGAAAAGATGCCGCTCAAGCTGAAAACTGCAATCAAAAGAAAGGCAGTGCCAAGAGGGAAACCAAGAGAAGGCCGAGAAGATGATGAGTCCACAATACGGTGCGGTGCATAGTACTGAGGATGCTCCATCATTAGTTTTCAATTTAATTTGGTTCTCAAGGCCAAGAGAAGGAAAAATAGCTTAAAATATACTGCTGGAAACGCTGGTTTAGGAGCAAAATGGGGATGGAGTTTGGATTTTTTTGAGTTGTGAGAAGGAGTGAGAAAGGAAGGGGATAGGGGTAACAATTTATAAACTTAATAGTGTGAAGGTGTAAAACAGAAAGTACGGTTGCTGTCCGTGCTAAGGTACGGAAGAAATAAAAGATGGAGGGCCCTACTTGCTTAATTTGTGATATTTTGTCCAACTATGGCTCTAAACATGCTTTGTGATTCCTTATTTTATATAATACTCGCTACATATTTACATGACATTAACTTGCGTAAACATTACCTTCTAACACGATCAAATGAAAAAAAAGTTACTACTAAAAAACCAATTTATTTTGAATCAATTTCAAAAACAAAAGATACTTTTTAAATATTTGAGAACTTTTACATAAACCTCGCATTTGTTCCAATAAAATGCTTTGACAATAATCGCAAAGGTGATTGAGTTAATATAACAAAAGTATTTCGTAAGAAAGACTAGGGTTCGAATTCCATCTGATTCGATTGAGTTGGTACAGTAGGTGTGACCACCAAGTGCATTCTCTTGGTTCGAATTCCATCTGTTCCAATATATGTTTGGTACGTAGTAAAAATCTCTTACTTTGTTAAAATTTATGCTTCAAATACTAACTTAAAAGATAAAGCAGATAAGTTAAGATTAGGCTAAGAAATTTTCCAATTGCTTTGAGTTATCAGGTAGCACGGAAAATGCCATTCAGCTGAGAAAAGCAGCTCCGGCCTTTATGCTTGCCATGCTATTCCCTTAATGGGGTCTGCTGAGCGGTACTTTTCATTCCCTATTCAGAAACTCACCACCACTATGTATAGACGTCAACTTGCGCACTGAAATAAATGGTGTTGTTACTTTTTCTTTTTCTTTTTTTCAAAATAAGTGGTGTTTTATATAATAACATATCAATGATGTTTTTTCAATTTTATTCTTTTTCAAGGTATTTATTAAGATTAAATTAGTAAAAATATATATTTTTTAAAAGAATAAGTAATTTTCTTAAGAAATATATCAAAATTAAAAACACCACTTATTTTAAAAGGATAAGAGTAATTTGTAGCAATATGCGCAGTAGAATTTAGGTTAGGTTGCTTTCTTGTCTACCACTTTGTTCTAAAGATCTTTTTACACAGGCCGGGTTTGGCCTCCTCGAAACTTCATTGCCCTGTTTTGCTTTTTGAAACTTCCCTGTGCATGTCCTGTTCTGTCCTGTTTTGCTTCTTGCCCTACCACATTACATCTTACAAAGAAATTAAGGACCTCAGAATTTCTCTCTTGTATTCTATGTCTCACCGACTAAGGATACACACACTATTTCTACCTTTTTAATTAATTAATTGGCTGTGTTTAGTCCTTCCGTTCAAAATAAGTGGTGTTTTAGCTTTTTGATTTTGTTTTAAAATAAGTAGTGTTTTACATAATCAAGAAAAACATTAACGATGACTTTTCAATTTTACCTTTATTTAAATGGAGAGAGTTTTATATACTTAAGAAAATACTAAAAAATTGCATATTTTTCAAAGGTAAAAGTATATTTTACTTTGTAGAAATGAATAGTTTTCTTAAAGAGTGTGCCCAAACTATAAACAACACTTATTTTGAAACGAAGGGAGTAACATATAGCAATAAATAGAACAAGCTGCATGCATACAAAGTCTAGATGAATGTAACATGCATCATCTTAAACGTCTCAAATTGTTAATTAAATTCATTTACTTTAATTAATTATTCTTGATGATTGCTAAGACCCTTACCAAAAGGGCCTCATGTAATGACTATCAAAGTTTGTGGTGAGGTAATAAATATTTGTATTTATTATTAATTAGAGATTTTAGGTTTGAGATCTAAATATGAAATTGTCTTTGTTAGCTAGAAAATATTATTTTCAAATGTGAGACTTCTCGATTCGAATATCCAAATTTTAATGGGTCCGCAATGTGAGTTGCGTCTATCTACTGAGAGAAAAGCAAAAAAAGAAACTAATGTAATGAATTTAACATTGAAAATTGGTTTTACTTGTTGATATGATTAACTTGAAAAAGTAGCCAGGGTTCTTGTTAGGACATGGAAGAAAAGTAAAGAAAGGACAGTTAATTGCTTGTGGTCTCCGCCTCGAAGAGTTGTGACCCTTTGGGTTCTTAAAGGCCACAACAGAATTTGCTTACATGCATTAATTTGATCTTCTTGACTACAAAACAATGAAAATATTAAAGAACTGGGGCATGGAACACGTCTTTTCTTTGACTACTTTGGTTTTTTTTTTTCATTTGAATTTAAGACTCTTATGACATTATGTTCAACAACAAAAAATTTTTTAAAGAGATTTTAGCTAAAGGAAGTAGGGACGATACAAAGTCTGTATCAGCAAAGGACAATGTGAAATCTTGAGTTGTTTAGTGGCGTTTGCTTTAACGTCTGCAAATCTGAGTTTGAGTTTACATAAAAATTATTGATTTGAGCTATATTCCCAATAAGATTTTAAAACTCAATTTTGTTGGAGTTATGGAAAAACTAAATTTAGAAACCTTAAAAGAACTTTGACAAATATTACTATCTCCGTTTTACTTTGTTAGTCACAATTTGACCTGATACAAAAATTAATATAGAAGTAATTTTTAAAAAAAAAAATTATGATAGTAAATATCTGAT
>JACEIK010002043.1:62440-84627 GCA_018107945.1 Datura stramonium | reverse complement strand
GTATTTCCCCCAAGTCCTTGCAGTGTGCAAACTTGGTGAGTGGGACTATCTTGGTCAACATGTATGCAGTGTTATCGTCTGTGATAACCTTCACAACCTTGATAGCACCCACTTCAACAACATCGCGAATAAAATGAAATTTGACATCAATGTGTTTGATGCACTCATGAAATCTTAGATTTTTAATCAATGAATAGCACTTTGACTATCACATTTAAGAGTTGATTCCAGATGAACTAAACTCAGCTCTACCACCAAACTTTTCAACCATATAGCTTCTTTCACTGCCTCTGCTGCTGCCATATGTTCTTCCTCTATTATAGACAGAGTGACAATCGGCTGTAAAGTCAATTTCCAACTAATAGTACTGCCAATGAGAGTAAAGATGTATCCAGTTGTGGGCCTCCTTCTATCAAGATCCCCTGCATAATCATAATTCACATAACCGAGAACTGGAATACCTTCATCACTTTTTCGAAAGGTTAGACCAACACCAGAAGATCCTTTGAGATATCTCAATATTTACTTGACAGCTTTCCGGTGCCTCTTTTATGGGTTTGTCATGTACCTGCTTACCACACTTACAGATTGAGCAATATCTGGACGTGTGCACACTATAGGATACATAAAGCTACCAACTGTGCTAGCATAAGGAACCTTTGACGTATGCTCNAATTGTCACGCCCCGAGCCTACACCCTAGGAGTAACATGGTACTTAAAGCCACAAGTGACCCCAAGTCAACCCTTGGTTTGTCAGTTACTAGCATTCTAAGTAAACAAGCAGAGCGGGACTTTGAAATAATAACATAAAATATTTATGATAGACAAGTCTGAGAACATAAAGTTTAAAAAATTGAATAATACTGATAAATTTGAAAATCATATCTGTCTGAAATCCATCTACTAGAGGAGTTGCTGGGACAAGCCCCCAGCTAACTCTAAGTCAAACGGATACTAATACATGATTGAAAGAAGGAAATTAGTACCCTAGGATGATGAGGACTCACACTTCAACTGTTGCGATGAAGAATCTGAACTATGATAACTAACAGTGCCGAGTCTAAGAACCTACAGCTATACCATGAAACGATACAGCATAAAAGTATGCGTCGGTACTTTAAATGTACTAAGTAAGTGGGAGAAACATAACTGAATATAAAGTCTGAACTGATATGACACGCAATGACCAACAGGTAAGCTGATCTGAACTACTGATATAATCTGAATTGGTCAAGATGACTCTATCTGATGGTCAAGGACATACCTTAAGTATGAAACACTGAATCTGAGATACTGTACTGAACTGAGTTTCTTATTCTGATACTAGACTAGACTGACTAGTGGGAGAGTCTATAACTGACATGTAACCATGCGAGCTAGAAGTGCAGTCCAATGTATTCACCCCACTGGTAGGACCCAATATACCTTGCCAGGGTATAAAGGAATGAACTGAGTGATCACAAAAGTTTGGGGCCCATCAGGCTAAGTAATACTGTAACCTACATTGGCAATGTAGTTCTAGGAACCTGGGTGCGCTGGAACCCCAGCCTACTCGGTGCTAAGTTCTACTCCCACTGGAAAACCTAAACTGAACTACTAAGCTGATAGCTCGAGACTGAGGTCCAAGACTAGTCAGAGACGAATAACTGCATGTACCTTGGGAGTCTTATCGGACCAGATTCTAAAAATGGATTCTAGACTGGTCAGAGCTGCTTATTTGGAAGTGTTGTGACCGTCTAAGAACAAGTTGTAACTGAACTGGGGTCCTGGGGCTGGTGAGAGCTATATACTAGAATGTCATGACCGCCTAATGGACCAAAAACTATAAACGTGAGTCTGAATTTGATAATTAAGAGGCACCACTAACACCTCAAAATAAGACAAAAGTCAAACTGATGAATTAACATTTTTCTGAAAGTTTCTGAAGAGACTCTATGTTCTAACTAGTCTAAACGACTAGCAGCTAATATAGAACTCAGCTTATCCCAACAATACGGGAGTTTCATAATATAGAGAAATTTAAAGAATTCTAGGAATTTCATTCTACAAGTATAAAGTCATTCTCATTAATGGAATATTTACTCAACCTACATATATATAGGAAATTCTAGAAAATTTAGCCCAAAGCATTCTTCATTCACTAGAGAAAATTTAATACACAAAATCATAACTCGAAAGTTAGGACTTAGATTCACTTTTGTATAAATACTGACAATTTGATAGGAATTTATGGGGATCATATCAACAATATACATGAACATCGTTTTAAGTGAAATCAACGAAAATAAAACAAGAAACCCTTTCATATTCGAAAACTCAGGGCTTAAAACTGATAGAGGAAATTCATGAGGATTTTTGGGGACACAAGGGAAGGATAATCACCTTGCTAAAACCCCACATACCTGACTAAAATTCACCCAAAGAAGGGGACTTGAACAACTGCAATGGAGGAAAACCCTACGCTTGGTTGAGAGCTTCTTGAGAGAACGTGAGAATGAGGGAAGGAACCGTCCCAACCATCTAATAAGTATGAATTTGCGCTTAAAACAACGTGATTTACAACTTAGGAGAATAGGAAATTACTAAATAGCCCTTAGAAATTCGCTAGCAAAAACTTTCAGGTGCCCCTAACGGGTGACCCAATGAGTCGTGGTGACTGATCACGACTCGTGGTCACTCCCGTCAGGTAACTATCTGGGATCCTTAGTAGGTCACCACGAGGGACCTAATGAGTCATTATCTATGACCACGACTCGTGGTCACCAGTCGTGGACCACTCTATTTCATTCTTGAGATTTTATGCTAAGTCCCATAATGAGGCACTTAACGGGTCGTTGCCATAGGTGACGACTCGTTTCACCCACTCGTCGAGTACACTGGTCCTCAAAAATATTCCCAACTCAGGCCTGACCACGAGTGACTTAACGGATCGTGGTTAGTGACTACAACTCGTGACGTCCCTCGTTTGGTACACTTCCTCCCTCCTTAACATTAACCATCCTTCTCCTCACGGCTCTCCTAACAAGTCATGAGGTTACTTGACGACTCATCAGGTGGGCCGTTTTGCAACATTTCTGTAGTTTTTCAGATTTTTCAGATTTAAGTCTTGGAAATAGATTTTCAGTTTCTAGGGCATTACAATATCTCCCCATTGTAAACATTCATCCTTGAATTTTAGAAAACACACAGGAAGCAAAAAAATAACAATCAAAATCTTTAAATACTGCTCATTTAACTTCAAAACCGTTGGAATGACTATCTCCGTTTCACAATACATATCTGAACGAAGTTTACTTTTCATACATACATTCAAAAACATAAAAGAGACTTGAACATCTAAACTGGGTCATGAAAATTAAATTGAGTTCTAGAGTCGAAACTAATATCTCAAACTATGTTGGAGCCGGTAGGGAACAAGTGCGGGTATTTGGCCATCATATCCGCTTCGGGCTCCCACGTAGCTCCCTCAACCTACTGATTCCTCCATAAGATTTTGACTAAAGCTATTTTCTTTTTCCTCAGCTTATGCACCTGACGGTCAAGGATCTGGAATGGCACTTCCTCATATGAGAGGCTATCTTTTATTTCTACACTATCCAATGGAACAACTGAGGTTGGATCTCCAATGCATTTCTTCAAAAGTGACACATGGAAAACTGGGTGTATAGCTGCTAGTTGTAAAGGTAACTCTAGTTCATAAGCCACATTGCCGATACGCCTAAATATCCTATAAGGTCCCACATACCTCGGACTGAGTTTTTCCTTCTTTTCAAATCTCATCACCCCTTTCATGGGCGAAAATTTCAGGTATACCCAGTCATCAACTGCAAACTCCAACTCTCTTCTCCGCACATCTGCATAAGATTTCTGACGGCTCTGAGATGTTTTCAATCTATCCCGGATTAGTTGAACTTTCTGCATTGCCTCATGGACTGAGTCTGGCCCTATTAGGGTAGCTTCACCAACCTTAAACCACCCTATAGGAGATCTACACCTTCTACCATAGAGCACCTCGAACGGGGCCATATGAATACTAGAGTGATAGTTTTTGTTGTATGCAAACTCGATAAGAGGCAAATGGTCATCCCAACTGCCCTTAAAATCTATCGTACAAGCTCTTAGCATATCTTTTAAGCTTTGAAAGGTATGCTCAACTTGCCTATCTGTCTGCTAGTGAAAAGCTATGCTGAGCTTGACCTGAGTACCAAGTCCCTTTTGAAAGGACTTCCAGAAGTGAGAGGTGAACTGGGTACCTCTGTCTGAAATGATGGATACGGGCATCCCATGAAGTCTAACTAGCTCCCGAATATAAATTTTAGCATAGTCCTCAGCTGAATCTGTGGTTTTGACTGGGAGGGAATGTGCTGACTTCGTCATTCGGTCTACTACTACCCAGATTTAGTCATGTTGCCGACGAGTCAAAGGTAAACCCATAATGAAGTCCATATTTACTTTTTCCCTCTTCCAAGTGGGTATGCTGATATCCTGATTCATACCTCCTAGTCTCTGGTGTTCTACTTTGACTTGTTGGCAGTTTGGGCACTTAGCTACAAATTCAGCGATATCTCTTTTCATGCTATTCCAGCAGTAAATGTCCCTCAAGTCACGGTACATTTTGGTAGCACCAGGATGAATGGAGTACCTCGAGTTGTGTGCTTCAGCCAAAATTTGTTGTCTTAATTTACCAACATCTGGCACACACAACCTTCCCTGGTGACGGAGCACTCCATCTCCCCCTTGGGAGAAAGCCTCAACCTCCTTTTTGAGAACGGCTTCCTTGAGTTTAAGTAGAAGTGGATCTTTATCTTATCTGGACTTAACTTCTACTAACAAGGATGAATCCGACCCGCTTTGTATTACCGCACCACCTTCAGCTGAATCCACCAACTGCACCCCTAACCGGGCTAGCCTGTGAACTTCTTTTGCTAGCTCTCTCTTGCCTTCCTAAATGTGAGCTACTCTTCCCATAGACCACCTGCTTAGGGCGTCAGCCACCACATTGGCCTTGCCCGGGTGATACAACACACTCATGTCATAATGCTTTAGTAGTTCTAACCACCGTCTCTGACGTAGGTTTAGGTCCTTCTGGCTAAACACATACCTAAGGCTCTTGTGGTCTGTGAACACATATACGTGAGCCCCGTACAAGTAGCGTCTCCATATTTTCAATGTGAATACTACCGTTGCCAACTACAATTCATGGGTTGGGTAATTCTTCTCATGAACTTTGAGCTGTCTGGAGGTGTAGGCTATCACCTTGCCCCGCTGCATCAGCACACAACCGATTCCAACTCTGGAGGCGTCACAACATACAACCAACCCATCTGTTCCTTCTAGTAGGGTCAAAACTTAAGCAGTAGTGAGTCGAGTCTTAAATTGCTGAAAACTCTTCTCACACTCATCCGACCATTGAAATTTTACCTTCTTTTGGGTTAACTTGGTCAGAGGGGATGCTCTAGAGGAGAAACCTTCCACAAACCATCGGTAATAGCCTGCTAAGCCCAAGAAACTCCTAATCTCGGTAGGAGAGGTAGGTCTGGGCCATTCCTTCACTGCTGATTTTATGAGGATCTACTTGTATTCCTTCACTCGATACCACATAACCTAAGAATGTCACAATCTTCAACAAGAATCCACACTTGCTGAACTTGGCGAATCGCTGGTGATCCCTGAGGGTCTGTAATGCTATCCTTAGGTTATTTCCATGTTCTTCCTCATTTATGGAGTACACCAGAATGTCGTCGGTAAATACAATGATGAACATATCTAGGTACTGTTTGAAGACCCTATTCATCATATCTATGAAGGCTGTTGGGGAATTCGTTAACCCAAAGGACATCACCACAAACTCGTAGTGACCATACCGAGTTCTGAATGTTGTTTTCGGTATGTCACTCTCTCTAACTCTTAACTGGTGGTACCCTGACCTGACATCGATCTTGGAGAAACAACTGGCTCCCTGAAGTTGGTCGAACAGGTCATTAATTCTAGGTAGGGGATATTTGTTCTTAACGGTGACCTTGTTCAGCTGATGAATCTATGCATATTCTGAGGGTACCGTCTTTCTTACGTACGAATAGCATTGGAGCACCCAAAGGAGTGATGCTGGGTCTGAAAAAACCCTTGTCAAGAAGATCTTTTAGCTTCTTCTTCAACTCCTTAAGCTGAGCTGGAGCCATTCTGTAAGGAGGGATGGAGACGGGCTGAGTATCTGGGAGGAGATCTATACCGAAGTCTATTTCTCGTTCAGGGGGAACTCATGGAAGATCCTTAGGAAAAACATTTGGGAACTCACTGACTACTGGAACTGGCTGGATTGTTGGGGTCTCAGAGTTGGAATCCTTGACCCGAACCATATGATATATACACCCTTTAGAAATGAGTTTCTGGGCCTTAAGGTAGGAAATAAACCTAACCTTAGGCGCTAAACTGCTGCCCAACCATTTTAAAACTGGCTCATTAGGAAACTGAAATTTGACAACTCTAGTTCTGCAATCAACTGAGGCATAACAGGAGTGTAACCAATCCATACCGAGAATAAGGTCGAAGTCGACCATATCTAGCTCTACAAGATAAGCTAAAATTACTTTGTTCAGGAGTAATACTGGGCAGTTTCTATACACCCGGTTGGCTCTAACTGACTCACCAACTGGGTTAGAGACTGAGAATGGTTCTGAGAGGACCTCTCGACTTATACTAAACTGAATTGCTATATACAGTGTCAAGAACAAAAGAGTAGCTTCTGGATATAAGAGAGCATATAAGTCTAGATGAAAGAGACGTAACATACCAGTAACTACATCAGGTGAGCATTCTTGATCCTGACGAGAAGAGAGAGCATAGAAACGATTTTGGCACTGACCGCCACCTGTACCTGATGTGTTAGCCTGTTGGGCTGGTCGACCTATTGGAGCTGATGATGTGGTAGATTGTGATCTTCCTCGCCCGGCTGACGAGCACTCTCTAAGACTGTGTCCAAGCTACCCATACCCAAAGCAATCCTCTCTTCCTTGAAGTAATTCTCCTGGGTGATTCCTAGCACAGTTGGGACAAGATGGATACTTGTTCTCGGTACTTTAAGCCTGAGACCGAGTGCCAGATGACCTACCCCTCGGATCCTAGCGGGACCGAAAGGTTGAGCGCGGTCTTAGCTAGGTGTTGGGCCCTATTCTGCTGCTGTTGCTGTGGACGGCTACCACCACCAGATCCCTGGTGGCCAAAGTCTGAATGGCTTGTTCTTGCCCGCTTGTTCTTTCGCTCCATATCTTTTAGCTTCTCAGCCTCAATCTATTTAGCGTAAACAATTAGGCTGGACAAATCCATGTCCTTGATTAGCATCGTCGTCCTGCACTCCTCGAGGACCAGATGGAATACTCCATTTATGAACTTCAACATGCGAGTCCTTGGCTCGACTACCATCTCTGGAGAATACTTTGATAGTCTACTAAACTCTATAGCATATTCCTCTACTGTTCTATTTCCTTGATGCAAATTCATAAATTCCGCCATCTTAGCCTCCCTTAGCTCCCGAGGGAAAAACCTATCCAGAAAAGCTATGTGGAATTCTTCCCACTCTACTGGTCCTGCTTCCGTTAGCCGTCCTTCCTTCCACTGGTCATGCCAGACTTTGGCTACTCCTTTCAGCTGGTAGGTAGCCAAATCAGCACTTTCAGAGGAACTGACACCAATAATTCGGGTGATTTTTCTAATCTTTTCTACAAACCCTTGTGGATTTTCTCCCACCTTCGTTCCATGAAAATCTAGAGGGTTCATCCGAGTAAAATCCTGCACCCGTGCAGCAGCTGCAGACCCATTTGCGGCTACTGGAACCACCTGTTGGTCACCTGGTTGGTGACTGTTTGGGCTAGCAATTGAATGGCCACCCTGAATTCGGTGGTGGATATGGATTCATCCTGAGGAGCTGCCGGGGATGATGGGCCAGGTCTGTTGACATTAGCAGCCCTTCTTCCATTACCATGCCTGGGAGGCATGTTTCACTGAAATGAAATAGAGCACGAATTAGAAGGGAATATTTGGAATTTGAACTTTAACGCATGATAATGAATATGAACAAAAGGGAATTTTCCTAATAACATCTCGTAGCCTCCTCATCATAAGTGTGGTGCGCTTCACACCTATGAAAAGGACTCTACTAGATGTGGCTTTCAGACTTTCCGAGGATACTCTAAATGTAGTGCTCTGATACCAAGTTTATCACGCCACGAGCCTACACCCTGGTCGCAACACGGTACTTGAAGCCACAAGTGACCTTAAATCAACTCTTGGTCTATCAGTTACTAGCATTATGAGTAAAAAAGCACAATTGGAACTTTGAAACAATAACATAAAATATTTATGAGAGACAAGTCTGAGAACATAAAGTTAAAACAATTTAATAATACTGATAAATTTGAAAATCATGTCTGCTGAAAGCCATCTACTAGAGGAGTTGCTAGGACAAGCCCCCAGTTAACTCTAACTCAAACGGATACTAATACATGACTGAAAGAAGGAAAGTACTGCCCTTGGATGATGAGGACTCACACTTCAACTGCTGCGAAGAAGAATATGAACTACGACAACGAGCGGTGCTAAGTCTGACAACCTGCAGCTGTATCATGAGATGATACAACATAAAAGTATGCGTCAGTACTGAGTAAGTGGGAGAAACATAACTGAATATAATGTCTGAACTGATATGACACGCAATGACCAACAAGTAAGCTGAACTGAACTACTGATATAATCTGAATTGGTCAAGATGACCCTGTTTGATGGTCAAGGACATGCCCTTAGTCTAAAACACTGAATCTGAGATAATGTACCAAACTGAGCTTCTTATTCTGATACTGGACTAGACTGACTAGTGGGAGAGTCTATAACCGACATTTAACCACGTGAGCTAAACATGGAGTCCGATGTATACACCCCACTGGTAGGACCCAATATACCTTGCCAGGGTATAAAGGCATGAATTGAGTGATCAAAAAAGTCTGGGGTCAATCAGGCCAAGTAATACTGTAACCTACGACGACAACGTAGTTCTAGGAACCTGGTTGGGCTGGAAACCCGACCTGCTCGGTGCTATGTTCTACTCCCACGGGAAAACCTAAACTGAACTACTAAGCTTATAGCTCGAAATTGAGGAAAAACATAGAACTACTAAGCTTATAGCTCGAAATGGAGGAAAACCATACGCTTGGTTAAGAATGAGGGAAGGAACCTTCCCAACCCTCTAATAAATCTGAATTTATGCTTAAAATGATGTGGTTTAGAGCTTAGGAGAATAGGAAATTACTAAATAGCCTTAGAAATTCACTGGGAAAAACTGTCAGGTGCCCCTAATGGGTGACCTAACGAGTCGTGGTGACTGACCACGACTCGTGGTCACTCCTGTCAGGTACCCTTCCTGGGATCCTTAGTAGGTCACCATGAGGGACCTAACGAGTTGTTATCTATGACAACAACTCATGGTCACCAGTCGTGGACCACACGATCTCATTCTTGAGATTTAATGCTAAGTCCCATAACGAGGCACTTAACGGGTCATTGCCACAGGTGACGACTCATTTCACCCACTTGTCGAGTACACTGGTCCTCAAAAATATTCCCAACTCAAGACTGACCACGAATGACTTAATGGGTCATGGTCAGTGACCACGACTCGTGATGTCCCTCAATTGGTACACTGCCTCCCTCCTTAACATTAACTAGCCTTCTCCTCATGGCTCTCCTAACAAGTCGTGAGATTACTTGACGACTCGTCAGGTGGGCCATTCTGCAACATTATTGCAGTTTTCCAGATTTTTCTGATTTAAGTCCCGAAAATAGATTTTTAGTTTCTAGGGCATTACAGATACTCTTCTCAGGGAATCCTCCACCATATTAGCTTTGCCCGGGTGATATAGCACGCTCATGTCATAGTCCTTCAGGATCTCTAACCATCTTCTTGGACGAAGATTGAGATCTTTCTGACTGAATACATACTGAAGGCTCTTTTAATCTGTTACACATCCACGTGTGCTCCGTATAGGTAGTGTCTCCATATTTTCAATGCGAACACCACCGCTTCCAACTCCAGGTCATGAGTCGGATAATTCTTCTTTGTCAGCCACGTTAGAGGGGATGCTATAGAAGAAAAACATTCCATAATGCATCGACAATAATTGGCTAGACCCAAGAAACTTCTAATTTCAGATGGGGAGGTAGGTCTGGGCCAAATTTTCGCCGCTGCTATCTTTTGAGGATCAACCTGAATACCCTCACCAGAGACCACATGACCCAGGAAAGTCACGTATTTCAACCAGAACACGCATTTGCTGAACTTGGCGAACAACTGGCGGTCTCTAAGTGTTTGAAGCACTACCCTTAGGTGATTAGTATGCTCTTCCTCATTTCTAGAGTATCAGAATGTCTTCGATAAATACGATGACAAACATATCTATATACTACTTCAAGACTTTGTTCATCAGGTCCATAAAAGCTGCAGGGGATTTTGTAAGTCCAAAGGACATAACCACGAAATCGTGGTGACTATACCGAGTCCTGAAAGCTATTTTCGGTAACATACACTCTCTGACCCATAGCTGATGATACCCCGACCTAAGATCAATTTTTGAAAAACAACTGGCTCCCTGAAGTTGGTCGAACAAGTTGTCAATTCTGGGTAGGGGATACTTATTCTTGATTGTGACCTTTTTCAACTGACGATAATCGATGCACATTCTGAGGGTACCGTCTTTCTTTCGCATGATTAACATTGGAGAACCCAGGAAGATATGTCGGGTCTGATAAAACCCTTATCAAGAAGGTCTTTTAGTTGCTCCTTCAACTCCTTACACTCAGTTAGAGCCATTCTCTAAGGAGGGATGGAGATGGGCTGAGTAGCTGGGAGAAGGTCTATACCGAAGTCTATTTCCTACTCAGGAGGAACTCCGTGAAGATATTCGGGGAACACATTAGGGAATTCGCTGACAACTAGGACTGACTGGATAGTTGGGGTCTCAAAGATGGAATCTTTGACCTGATCTAGATGATATATACATCCCTTAGAAATAAGCTTCAGGACCTTAAGGTAGGAAATAAACTGACCCTTAGGCACTGAACTGTTGCCCGTCCACTCTAACACTTGCTCATTAGGGAACTAAAATTTGACAACTCTAGTTCTGCAGTCGACTGAGGCATAACCAGAGTGTAACCAATCCATGACGACGATGAGGTCAAAATCGACCATGTCTAACTACAAGATCAGCTAGAATGACCTTATTAATGACTGAGACAGAGCAGTTTCTATACACCCAGTTGGCTCTAACTGACTTGCCAACTGGGGTGGAGACTGAAAACGGTTCTGAGAGGACCTCTGGACTGATATCGAACTGGACTGCTCCATAGGGATTCACGAATGAAAGTATGGATCCTGGATCCAGTAGGGCATACAAGTCTAGATGAAAAAGGCGTAACATACCCGTCACCATGTAAGGTGAGCTCTCCTGATCCTGACGAGAAGATAATGCATAAAAACGGTTTTGGCAGTAATCGCAACTCGTACCTGGAGTGTTGGCCTACTGAGCTGGTTAACCTGATGGAGCTGCTGAGGTAGTATATTATGACCTTCCCCATCCTGCTAACGGACACTCTTTAAGCCGATGACCAAGCTGTCACAACCAAAATAGCCCTCTCGACCCTGAAGACACTCTCCTGGGTGGTTCTTGCCATACTTAGGGCAAGTTGGATACCTGTTGCTAGAACTGTAGCTTTGGGACTGAGAGCCAAATGCTCCACCCCTTTGATCCTAGCGAGACCGAAAGGTAGGGGCGCTAGCTAAGTTTGGTTTTATAGCCCTCTGCTATTGCTGTTGCGACTACCACCGCTAGATCTTTGGTGGCCATAATCTGATTGGCCAATCCTTGCCCTCTTGTTCTTCCAGTCCTTGTCCTTTAGTTTTTCTACCTCAATCTGCTGGGCATGAACAATAAGGCTAGAGAGGTCAATATCCTTAATCAGCATCACTGTCCTGCACTCTTTGAGGACCAGGTTCGACATCCCATTGACATATTTCAGCATACGAGCCCTTGGCACGGCTACCATCTCCAGAGCATATTAAGATAATGTGGTGAACTCCAGTACATACTTCTCCACCATCTGATTTCCCTATCTCAGATTCATGAAATCCGCTACTTTTTCCTCCTTGAGCTCTCGAGGGAAGAATCTGTCTAGGAAGGCTTTAGTGAAGTCCTCCCATTCCACCGGTCCTGCTCCCTCTGGCTTCCCCTCCTTCCACTAATCGTACCAGAACTGGGCCACCCCTTCAGCTGGTAGATAGTCAAGTCGGCACTCTCTGAGGGACTGACACCCATAATTTGAGTGATCTTTCTAACTCATCCACAAACTCCTATGGGTTCTCTCCCACCTTAGATCTGTGATAACCTGGAGGGTTTATCCGGGTGAAGTCTTGCACCCGGGCAGCTGCTGCGGACCCATTATTATTGATTGGAACCACCTGTGTTGGTAACTGTTTGAGCGAGTAGCTGGATAGCCGCTCTGAATTCTGCCCTTAGTTGAGTAAAGGAATTGGTAGTTTGATAAATGGATAGGCATTTCACGTATCACTTGAGTAGTCGTACAAAACTTTAAGAAAAGGCGATCTACTAGTTGAAAAAAGGAGGATCCATTGAAGAGTTTATGTTGTCTCGGTAGGGAATAGTCCAATATTTTATGGTGGACACTGAGTCATCCTGAGGAGCTGCTAGAGCTGGTGGGGCAGGTCGGTGAGCATTACCGTATTTTCTTCCATTACCACTTCGTGGAGGCATAATTCACTGAAACAAAATAGAGCACGAGTTAGGAAAACGATTCTGGAATTGAATTTAAATGCATGATTAAAGAGTATGAGTAAAAGGGAATTTTACTATTAACATCTCGTAGCCTTCCTGTCATAAGTGTGGCGTGCTTCACACCCATGAAAGGGACTCTACTCGGTGCGGCTTACAGACACCGAGGATACCCTAAACCTAGTGCTCTAATACCAAGTTTGTCATGCCTCCAGCTCACACCCTAAACAGAACATGGTACTTGGAGTCACAAGTAACCCCAAGTCAACCCCTGGTCTATCATACACTGGCATTCTAAGTAAACATATGAATATAGTGGAAGATTTAAAGTAAACTATAAAACATTTATGAAAGTAGAGATGGATCATGAAGTTTAAGAACATTTGAAAAAAACTACAAGTCTAAAAACCAAGTTTGTGTTTGAAACCCAACTATAATAGATGAAATGCTAGGATAGGCCCCCAGCTAACTCCAAGTCTAAATAAAAAAAAATAGAACTGGATAAAATGACCTTCACCCTCAAAAGATGAGGACTCACTGCTACTGCTGCTGAAATCGCCTAAAGAGTTCTACTAACGACGCTAAGACTGAGAACCTGCTTCTATATCATGAAATGATACAACATAGGAAGTATGCATCAGTACTTTGAATGTACTGAGTAAGCAGGAGAAAACATAATACTGGAGATAAACAACTGAACTGAAATGACATGCAATGACCAACTAAAATATTGAACTAAAACATCTAAAATATACTAAGATGGTCAAGATGACCCTGTCTGATGGTCAAAGACATGTCCTATATATGAGATTTCTGAGTCTGAACTAACTATGCTGAACTGAGGAAACTAAAACTGAGCTGACTAATCTGAGACTGAACTGAGCTAACTAGTGGGAGAGTCTATAACCGATATATAATAACGTAAGCTAGGGCTAATTTATTGTACAAGGATAAGCATCAATACTGTCAAAAATTGGTGGAAAATATCTATAATTATTATAAAATAATATTCCACGTGAATTAAATGAAGCATGACTAAGAATTTCTTAACATTCAACAATCTGCAAGGCTAGAACTGATAAATAAAATAGGGAGAATTTTCGGGACACAAGGGAAGAACTATTCCCTTTTGAATTCCCACATACCTAGCTAAAATTTACCTAGAGAAGGAAGCTTGAATAACTGCAATGCATGAGGAACCCTAGACGTTGCTTGAGAGTTCTTGAGAGAGAACTGGCGTAAATTATCTGAAAATATGAGTGGGAATGAGGGGAAAATCTTTTAGCCCCTCTAAATTCCCTTGAAATAACTCAAAACAACATAGTTTAGAGTCTAGGGATTTAGGAAATTATAGAAAGACTCTTGATAAACTCACAGGAAAGACTGATCACTAGTCCCCACGAGGGAGCCAACGACTCATGCCCAGTGACCATGACTCATGGTCACGGTCATCGAGTGCACTGCCAAAACCCCCCTAGTGGTCATCACGATGGACACCACGACTCGTGATGTACCCAACAACTCGTGGTGGCCCACTCGTCCACTACACTTCCAAAGTCTCCATTTCCCAAACCCTCCTAGACCACGGGTCATCTAACGGATCATAGCATGGACCATGACTCGTGGTGCCCAGTTGTTAGGTACACTGCCTAACTTTTCCCTGGCCTTAAAATTGTTATTGATCATGGGTCACATCATGACTTGAGGTGTTGATCACGACTCGTGCTCACCCCAATTCTCCAAATTTTCTACCAAGTTCAAAGTCCTCACCACAGGTCACTTAACGACTCGTGGTAACCCCTACTGGTCATAGAATGACTCGTTCTATGACCTGGAGTAGATTTTTGAGTTTTTCTCTGTTTTAAGTCCAGAGTCTAGTCTTTGAGTTTTTGGGGCATTACAAGTCTGATCTTAGGGCTTCTGGGGTATAACACAATGACAAGTCACGTGGAAATGAATAAGAGTGGGGTGATATTTGATAGATTTAAAAAATATTCACGCGGAAAAAAGTCATTCCTGATAAGAAATCATGAGTCACATGATAATAAATGAGAGTGGGGTGATATTTGATAGATAGGAGAAAAATATTTACATAAAATATTTCATGTCGTATAAGTTATCAAAAATCACGTGATAATGAACGGGAGTGGATTTATAGAAAATAACTTATGTTAATAAATAATATAGTGTGCACTTGTTAATGATATACTTTGACAAGCGGAAGAAAAATATTTACCCGAGAAAAATGTTGCATCCCGTAATTATTAACGATTAGGAAGCATATACATGAATTTGGGACGGGTAATAAGAGCTTGACACGTGTGGAAAAAGCCTCGAAAGCAGGCTCGGGCGAGGATAGGCCGCGATGGGCCAGCGCGACGCGCCAGCCAGCAGTGCACTAGCCGGCGTGGCACACTAGGCATTGGGGCGCGATGGGAGGAACAACGCAGGGGGCATGTTGGCATGATGGCCGGTGCAGAGCGCCCCCCTGCCACCGGCCTCACTTATATATAAAGTCCCTCCCTTCAATTGTAATTCATTTTCCAATATTTTTTTTTGGCCAAGGCAAGAGAAACACGAAGATTTTGGTTATTTTTCTCCTGATTATTCTACCAAACGCCATCCAAACTCAAATTAACATTGAGTATCGAGTTTTAATATTTCAGAGAACATTACTACAGAGTTATTTGCTCAAAATATTCCCGAAAAATTTGAACTCCGCTGAGTAGAAATTGTCAGAATTGCTCTTCGTTGATTCCAATACGGCCATAGACTTTAGTATTACGGTTATAATCAAAAAGATCTATTGAATATAAATTGAAAATCGTTAGATAATCAGGAATTAGTAGCTAAGGTATGTAAGGCTTATCCCTCGACAGGTTATTCTCGTCGTATAGTGATACGACTTGTGTTCTTGAATAGAAATAACGGTCCCATATGTTGCAAGTAATTGCTATCAGTAGATTATGATTAGATATGTTGTGGTCAGTTGTTGTTTGTAGACTATGAATATATATATATTATGGTTAGCTGCTAGAAAACGTATATAGAATAAACCGCAGTGTCTCTTGTTGGGAAAGAACATGGTAAGTATGATACGCGCTAGAAGTGTCATCGAAGCTCTTCTATTCCCCAGTCCATCGTGTTAGTAGAATTGTATGTTTTATTGTCAGGCCTAGACCTTAGAAACTCGTGGAACGTTATTGGGCCGAAGTTAGTAAATTAAACAACATAGGCGCAGCTAGGCGATATAACTACCAATTTGGCATCTGTATTGTCAATAAAGCACGCCCAGAGGCCTTTGGCTTACCCTCATGCCCCAGGGCCAGAAATTTAGATAGGATGGTCATACCTTAGAGTCAGTGGCACTAGGGTGGTCTAGTGAACTGAGTAGCAGTCGACCATCTAGTTAACTACTACTAGTGATTGTCTGTTCCAGTTGACTTAGTATTCATCATACAGGTCGCCAGAAAGCCAGCCCAGTCATTTAGATCAAATAGACTAGAGGCAGGGCCTTATTAGCAGTTAGAGGCAGGGCCAACGCCCGAGCCTGTCCCTATAAGATATCCCGGTACAGATTGTCGTGAGTGGCTAAGTCTATATAAACGTAACCATAAGGTTAGGAATCACTCAGAAAAGTCATATAAGATCGAAGTATACCAAGTTAAGGTCTAGACGACTAGAACCATGTTAGCATAAGTATTACCCTCAGGCTAAGGATATCAGTAAGCAACTTCCTGTGGAGGAATATGGACCGACCACTAAAAAGTGTGTTTGGTCAATAGCAGCCCCACAGTCATCCTAAGCAAACGAACTAGGTACTTAGTGTGTTTGGTCAATAGCAGCCCCACAGTCATCCTAAGCAAACGAACTACACCCTGGATGGAATACGGTACTTAGAGTTACAAGGAACCTCAAGTCAACCCCTGGTCTATTACACACTAGCATTCTGAGTAAATAAGAAAATAAAGCGAAAGCTTTAAAGTAAAAATAAAACACTTATGAGAATGAAGCGGAGTCATGTAGTTTAAAAACATCAAAACAAAACTGAAAGTCTGAAACCCTGTCTGTATCTGATAGCCAACTACAACTGATGAGTTGCTGGGATAAGCCCCCAGCTAACTCCAAGTCTAAATAGAAGAAAATAGAACAAAAATAAATGGTCTTCATCCTTGAAACATGAGGATTCACCAAATGTTGCAGCTTGAATCTTCTGAGCACAATATGCTAATAGGGCTGGGACTGAGATCCTGCAGCTGTATCATAAAATGATACAACATAAAAGTATGTGTCAGTACTTTGAATATACTAAGTAAGTGAGAGAAACCAAAACAAAAAATAAAACACTAAACTGAAAAGATATGCAATGACCAACTGAAATTACTGAACTGAATAACTGTAATAGTTGGGATGGTCTAAAAGACCCTGTCTGATGATCAAGGACATGCCCTAAATCTGAGATACTGTATTGAACTGGTCTAAACTGACTAATCTGAGACTGGACTGATCTGACTAGTGCGAGAGTCTATAATCAACATATAACCACGTGAGCTAGACATGGAGTCCGATGTATACACTCCACCGGTAGGACCCAATATACCTTGTTAGAGTATAAATGCATGAACTGCATGATCACAAATCTGGGGCCAAGAGGTCAATAAAACTGTAACCTACTGTGGCAATTTAGTTCTGGGAACCTGGGTGCGCTAGAACCCCGGTCTGCTCAGTGCTAAGTCCTGCTCCCACTGGATGTTTCTAGACAGACTACTAAGCTAATAGCTCGAAACTGGGGCTCAAGACTAGTCAAGAATATGATATGCCGTGAGTTTACGACACTTTCGACGCTTAAAACCAAGAAATTATGCACATTCCAGGTATGTTTATATGGTTATAAGGTATTTTTTACTTAATGTGCAGGAAAACAGGTTTGAAAGTGAATTTGAATAGATTATTGCTGAAAACAACTGAAAGGTGATTGCTAGACACTTAACGAGTCGTTGGCAGGAGGCATGACCCGTCACTTGAGGCGTGGGCAAAAGATGAAGTTTTGAAGAAGTAAAACAGTGCACTTGACGAGTTGGAGGAACGACTCGTTACACTTGGTAACGAGTCATGAGGTCAACCGTTAGTATTTGAAGAGAAAATCTCAACCAAAAGTCCAGTGAAGTTGACAACAGACATCATGAGTCGTCACATGAAGGAACGATTTGTTGGCAAGCCACTGGACCCATCCGTGAAGTTCACTGGAGTTTTGAAGGAGTCAGTCCACGAGGGACCTAATGACTCGTTCTCAGGCACGAAGAGTCATCAGGTGACCCGTTGCCACAACTAGTTGAGATGCTGAGGACAACTAATTAAAGCAAGGAACGACTCGTTAGAAGGCCTAACGACCCGTCACCTAGCCCGTTGCCACTGCCGACCTGGTTTCCAGTTTTATTTAGGAACAGGATTTCTTGAAACTATAAATAACCAATTTAGGTTTATTTTTTAGAGGCAATTCTCGAAGCATTTTTAGATGATTTTGAGAGAGGATCTTGAATGATTTTTGAGATTATTCTTGAGAGAATTTTTGCACTATTGTTCTTGATTAAAGAAACGAAAGCAACATTGGAATTTTATTCAATCTACTTGGTTTTTATTCTACAATAATTTATAAGTTGCAATTATGATTTCTTTAAAATTTTGTGATTGCGATAACACAAACATGAGTAGCTAAACCCATAAACTAGGTTTGTGGAAACCAAGATGAAATAACACATATAGGAAAAATACTTAATGATTCTTGAATGGGGTTTTATGCATGTATTGTTTTTTCCTTCGTTTTGATTGATTCTTGATGGTTGCAAACGTTAGGACTTGCCTTATTCTTACTTACCGTATCAAGGAGGTAAAGAATGGGAAAAGGGATAAACAATGGATATTTGAGGCTACCAACCCTCATCTAATATCTTGAAATTGTTCGGGGATAGCTAATTGGATATTAAGGGTAAGGATAAACTAAAGTACACCCGTATACGGACCAAGTTGCGTGGTGAAAATCATCTAGATAGGGGACCAACCATTTAGGTGAACCTAACTTACTAATATTGCTTGTTAAACACTGAAATAGATCACTAGTGTATAAGCCTTTTGGTTATGAAATCTTGGGGAACACAATCCTAGTCTAGTCGTAAATTTAATACAAACCAAATTTGATACAAGCATTCATTAATTTTACTTTTGTTATTATTCTATATTTTTCCCCCTTCGGAAATAAGTAAATCAATAGTAGTAGTTATCGCATTAACCTAAGTTCTTACCATATTCCCTGTGGGATCGACCTCAACCTTTGTTGGCTTCTATATTTGATAATCGAACCCTTATATCTCAATTGTGAGGTGTAATTTTGCGATATCAAAATACCTATCTGAAAGCACACTGAGAGTCTTATCAGACCTGATTCTGTAACTGGGTTCTAAGACTGGTCAATGCTGCTTATCTGGAAGCGTCGTAACCGTTAAAAGAACAAATTGTAATTCAGAAGTTAGGACCCTAAGGCTGGTCAAAGCTTATTATATGAAAGTGTCATGACCGCCTAAAGAACCACTAAAACTGATACTGGGACTAATTCTGATAATGGGAGGCACTACTGACACCTCGAGAATTTCTGTAGTCAATTTGATCAACTGACATTTCTGACTAACACTGGATATTCTAACACTTTGACTAAAACTGAACTGATTACAGTTTGACTAATTTTCTATACAATTAACTACATGGGATTCTCCAACACGGATAGAATCATGCAAAATTTCGATATGTAAACACTATTGGAGGATTCTAGTTTTTCTGTATTCAAGACTAGGGCTAGATTTGATGTTACAGGAACAAGCAACAACATAGTTACAAACTGGTAGATAAACATCAACATTTAACATGAATGATATTCCACATAATTTAAATGAGGTCTGACAGATACTTTTATCACATTCAATAGTCTTAGGGCTAGAACTGATAAAGAAAGTAAAGAAGGATTTTGGGGACACAAGGGAAGAACTATTTCCTAGTTGAATTCCCACATACCTAGTGATGGAAAATCTTAAGAGAATTCCTTGAAAAATCTAAAAAGGATCGATCTTCCTAACTTCTGCTCAGATCCTTTCTAAGAGAAACTTTACACTAAACTGTTGAAGAGATGAGATATAACACTCGAATGTTTTTAAGATCAGATTCCAGGTTTAAAGAATGAATTCACACAAGAGATGGAAATTGTTTTTGCATAGAACGAGTCAGGGGATGACTCGTTAGGTAACCCCATGAGTCATTTCCAGACCCGTGGGGAGTAGTCCAGAGGTGTAGCAAAGTCCAGTAATCACGGACGACCTGACGAGTCATCCTGCCAGGTAACGACTCGTTAGGTCAGCCTTTGGGTGGAAGCAAGAGTTCTTGGATAGGGTCCCAGGCAGTAGGGATGACGGATGTAGGCCACGAGTCATCGTGGTAGACCATGACTCATGAAGTGAGTCGTCAGTTGAGTCGGGGGAATTTCTAAGAAGTTGACCAGTGCACCCCACGACTTGGTCCCCATGAGTTGTTTCCTACCCCACGACTTGTGGAGTGCCTCATGGGGTTTGGCAGGAGGATTTTCCATGCGTTTTTTCAGGGGTGTTTTCGTAAAATTCTATGCTTCTAACTCCTAAACTACGTCGTTTTGAGCATGGTATGGGACGTTTTTAAAGGGATAACCAACCTAAACCCTCATTCTTCATGAAATAGCTCCCAAAACCTTTCTTCCTCCTCTCTCTCAAGGTTCAAGGATTATTCAAAGACTTCAAGGTCAAGTTCAAGTGGGAGATTCTTCGAAGAAGGTATGCGGGTTTTTCAACAAGGATATTCTCCCATCCTTGTGCCCAAAATGTTTTATCAAAAGCCTAATTTCAATTATTTTAGAAAAGCATGACCTAGTGTGTTAAATGATGGGTGATTTCTTCTATGCTTTATTGAATTCTAAAACCCACTAGAATTATGAGTTAATTGTGATTATAAAACTATTTGAATGTCTTGACTTATGTGCTAGATAGTGAAAATGTATAATGTTAGAATGTTCTTCATGAAGGGGGCTTGAACAATGATTGGGGTTTCATTATTGTTCAATCAAATGAATCCATGGCTCGCATCCATGTATGAAATATGTAAAGATTGAAAGAATTCCCTAACAATTGGAATACGTTATTTGCTAAATATGTCGAGATGACATTAGGGCGTATGGGATTGATTAATTGAAAGTAAATTATGTATTTTACTTATGCTTTCGATGGAACTGATTAGGTATGAGGTAAATCTATGATAATGTCCTAGTTAGTGTATCCTTCTCAAGAATTGGAGTAAATTTCTAAATGGGTCTTATGAAATGAAAATGTATACTTCTCTCTTGATCTCATTGTAAATGTTTAAGTTATGAGTTAAGTATATCGCTTTCCATAAACTTGGAATATATGAATCAATGTATGCATGTTAAGGTACAAATTAAACCTATGGATCATGAATGACTTTATGATACATGTTGATTTTTATGAATCCGAAACTTAATGTTGTGGAAGTATAACGCATGATGTAAATCTATAGATGCTCACTAATGTAAGATGTTTGAAGAAATACTGATATGGATCCATGATGATATGAATTATGATGACAAAGTATGATGATGATATTTAAGAATGTTGGGTTTGTTGTTAGTAGAGAGTATCCCCAATCCCTTTGAAATGAATGTAGTATGATGAAAGCAATGTATGTTATGTTTCTGACTAGATATAGTAGAATAGACCATATATACAATGTCAGATCAGTACTCCTCATGTTCTAGTCAGCCAGGGACTCTCAAATTTAGGACACTAGAGATCTGGCGGTGGTAGCCGCCCATAGCAGCAGCAACAGCAGAGGGCCCCAACACCTAGCTCAGCCAGCGTCCCAACCTTTTGATCCCGCCAGGATCGGAGGGGTGGGTCATCGGGCACTCAGTCTCAGGCCCACAATTCAAGGAATAGGTATCCAGTATGCCCCAAGTGTGGTAAAACTCATCATGGAGAGTGTCTACAGGGTAGGGAAGGCTATTTATGTCATGCCCCGCCCTGGGGGGGTATGACTGGCACCTGGTGCCCTAGTAGGACCTGGACTGCTAACTGGTGGGACTAGGCACATCTGGTGCCTGGCTAGCTCTATCTTAGGTTTTTGGAAACAAAGGGCTATATAACGGCTGTAAACACAGCCTTCGGCCAAATGGGCCTATAGCCACCTGTGCCTGTAATAACAGCTAACCAGAAATATACTCATAACAAGGAACCTATGCGGGCCGACAAGGCCACCATGCTGTCTAGTCA
>JACEIK010002043.1:6885-23147 GCA_018107945.1 Datura stramonium | reverse complement strand
ATATTTTAATTTACTACAGGAGCAAAATAGTAATCCAATTTTTAAATTCAAATTGATGATATTTTCAAATTGACTCATGCATTAATATAAAGAAATTGAAATATTTAAATTCTTCAAAAAAATTACAGTTACAATTAAGTTCAATTGAAAATCTTGTGAAGGACTGAGGTACATAATCAAGAACCAATTTGTCATGAAGAATGGTCGTGGTGAAAGGAAGTATGTCATGCCCCGAGTTTACACCCTGGATGAAACACGGTACCTGAAGTCACAAATGACCCCAAGTCAATCCCTGGTCTATCATACACTGCATCCTGAGTAATATAAAAATACATATATCGGCAGTTTAAACCAAAGTCTAAATATCTGAATATATTAATACAAAACTACAAGTCTAATAAAATCCAATCTGAGCCTGAAAACCAATCCACGTCTGAAGCCACTATGACTGATGAGCTTCTGGGATAAACCCCCAGCTAACTCCAAATCTAAATAAAAAAGAAGAAAAGTATAACTGAATCAATTCTCCGTCCTCGGAGGATGAGGATTCACCAATTGGAATAGCTGAGGTCTTCAGTGAACTATCGGCTAACGGAGCTGAGATTGAGATCCTGCAGCTGTATCATAAAATGATACCACATAAAAGTATGTGTATGTACTTTGAATGTACTAAGTAAATGAGATAAACCATAAACAATAGAATAAATAATAAGAGAAATGTTGAACTGGAAGACATGCAATGACCAACTAACGCTACTGATCTGAATAACTGAAATACTAAGGTGGTCCGAAAGACCCTGTCTGATGGTCAAAGCATGTTCTAAGTCCAAAATACTGATCTGGACTGTACTGGACTGAGACTAGACTAAACTGACTAGTGGAAGAGTCTATAACCGACATGTAACCACGTTAGCTAGATGTGGAGTCCGATGTATACATCCCACTGGTAGGACCCAATATACCTTGCCAAGGTATAAAGGCATGAACTGGGAGATCACAGAAGTATAGGACCAATCAGGGCAATAAATACGGTAACCTACGCTGGCAATGTAGTTCTGGGAACCTAGGTGCGCTCGAACCCCAGTCCGCTCGGTGCTAAGTCCTACTCCCACTGAATAATCTTATACTGAATACTAAGCTGATAGCTAAAAACAAGGGCCCAAGACTAGTCAGGGATACATATTTGAAAGTATCCTAAGAGTCTTATTGGACTGGATTTAGGGACTGGGTTCCGGACTGGTCAGAGCTGCTTATCTAGAAGCGTTGTAACCGTCTAAGAACAAACTAAAATCTGAACTGGGGTCCTAAGGCTAGTCACAGCTATATATCTAAAGTGTCATGACCTCCTAGTGGACCAATAAACTGAATTCTGAATTTGATTTTGATAACTTGGAGGTAATACTGACACCTCAGGAAATACTATAGTCAAACTGATCAGCTGACATTTCTGACTGACATGAGTATTTTAACATTTTTACTAAAGCTAGGAAACCATGTATCTGACTGAGAATTTAACATATAGAATAATATGGGAATTCACCACCCTGATATAATCAGGAAAATTTCAAAGTTAATCACTTTAGCAAGGTTCTAGTCTTTTCTACTCTTGAAGACTAGGGCTAAACTCAATATACAGGGATAAGAATCAATATTGTCACTAACTGGTGAAAAATATCCATAATTAATATAACATAATAATTCCACATGGATTAAACGAAGAATTACCAAGAATTTCTTAACATTCGAAAATCTACAGGGCCAGAATTCATTTTTACGGGAATAACATCAATTTAAACATGAACTCGTTGAAATCATATCTGAAATAATCATGGACATCATTCTATGTGAATTCAAGGAAAACTGACGAATATTCTCTTCACATTCAAAAGCTCAAGGCTAGGATCTTATAGAAAAACTAGAGAAGGGTTTTGTGGGACACAAGGGAAGAATTATCCCCTTGTTGAATTCCCACATACCTGAGTTAGAATTTCCTGGGAGAAGGAAGCTTGAACTGCTGCAATGGAGGAAAAAGCCTAGTCTTTCTTGAGAGATTCTAGAGAGAAAAACTTACGGTAATTTTTTTGAAGAAGAGTGGGAAAACCGTTTTGCCCTTATAAATCCCTTCAAAATAACCGAAAACAACTTAGTTTAGTATCTAGGAGGTTAGAAATTTACTGAAGTACCCTTAGGAAAATCGCAGGAAATAACTGTCAAGTAGTCCCAACGACTGACCTAATGGATCATCCCCTCTAGCCAGGACTCGTGGCTTAACTCCTGAAGTATACTGCCTCTCAAGTCTCCTGGGCTCATCATGGATGACTTAATGACTCGTTCCAGGTGACCACAACTCGTGGTCACCTTCCCTGATGTACACTACCTTAGCCTCAGATATATTTTTCCCTTCTTGGACACGACCCTCCCCATGAATCGTGGTGTCTGACCACAACTCGTGGGGTCCTCCGTCAAGTAGACTGCCTCCCTCCCTTCTCTTTTCTTACTCACCCACCCCAGGACTAACCTAAAAACTCGTTGAGCTGACTACGAGTCGTGGTCATGGCCGTGGGGACCTCAATTCTCAAGTTTCCAAACTCCTCACCTAGCCTTCCCACAAGTCACATCACGACTCGTAGGCTGCTCTCGTGGGTCACCTCATGACCCGTCCTGATACCTGGTGCCAATTTTTAGTTTTTCTCCATTTCAACTCCCGGGTCTGATCTTTAGGCTTCTGGGGTATAACAATATCTCCCCCTTGAGAGCATTTGTCCTTAAATATTGGAAAACATATAGAAAACTAGAGAAATACAATTACCATACTTAAATACTTATATTTAAGTCAAAAACTAACAGAATGATGTTATACCTCGGGAATTCAAGAATCGGACCCGGAAGTGAACCAGGAGAAAAACTGGAAAATATTGCAGTAGTTGCAGAACAGGCCACTTAACGACTCATGAAGAGGCCAAATGAGTCTTCAAGTGACTCGTGGGGAAGGCCTGGGATGATGGAGGACTCGAGGTCCTCGCGGGTGATGTAACGACTCGTGGTCATTCACCACGAGTCGTCATGTCAGTCGTGGGTTGGTCCCAGGGAAAGTTAGTAAGCCTTATCCAGTGTACCTGACGAATGTCACCCAATGAGTCGGTGTCAGTCCTAACGACCCATTAGGTGAGTTGTTACCAAGCAAGTGGAAATTTCTTGAGAGATGAGGAGTGTACTTGATGGGTGACCCAACGGATTGTGTTCCCTAGTAACGAGTCATCAGTTCATCCATTAGGACCCCCTGATAGTTATTTTCAGCAATTTCAGTAAGCGTTTTTCCGTAATTCCTAAGTTCTAAGGGCCTATACTACGTCATTTTAAGCTCGTAAAATAAGGTTTTAAGCTGAGAAAGACCCATCTAGTCCATTTTATTCATGCATGAAAGGGTGAGATCTTGAAGGGAAGAAAGTGAGGAGAATTTCAAGGATTTCAAGGGAAATCTCAACTGAGTAATTAGGAGGAGATAAGATTCTTCAATCCCAGGTATGCGAGGCTATGAGTGGGTGCTTTCTTCCACACCCATGCCCATTCCTATTAATTTGTGATTAAATTGTGATGATCAAGTATGGGTTTTCATTCAATTGCATGATTCTTAATTGAGTTGATATTGATGATTTATTGAGCTTGGGCGAATTCTAACTTAATTTCTTTTACAAAATTATTTTCTAAAAATTGAATCTAAAACGCCCATGTGTAGGGAGTTTCTAATATAGTGTGATGATGAAGGAGTAGGTGATGAAAAGCATGTTTTCAATCTTACCCATGATTTTGATGATGTCTTCGAAAAAGGTTAAATAGACCCATGTATGGTGAAGCTTTGGGTAGTTCCCAATGTTTAGTATGAATGTCGATTTTATTGAATTGACTATATTATTTCGCTTTGGAGTAAATCTCCCAAATTATAACGTTGTTGAATGATTTGAATGGGTTCAAGTATGATAAGGTTTTGGGCAAAGCCCTTGTGTTAATGATGATGAAGTGATCTTTCTAAAGTAGCCTTACCACATGATTTTGGAGTTAAGCCTCCCACTATTCTTGAGCTTGTATTATGTGTCATGATAAAGCTTCTCATATGTATGAATTTCATAATTGATATGTATGTTGTCATTAAGCTTCATTTCACATGATTTTAAGTCTAAGCATGATTCTATTCTAAGCTTTGTCGAGATGACATTGTTGAGCTTTATATTCATATGATGTCTAATGCATACATGATTTCATAATGAGCTTTGTCAATAGACAATTTTGAGCTTCTTCTCATACGATGTTGAGTTTATGCATGATTTCATAATGAGCTTTTTCAATAGACAATGTTGAGCTTTGTTTCATGTGATGTTGAGTTTATGCATGTTTTCATGTTGAGTTTCGTCACTAGAAGATGTTGAGCTTCGTATTTATACGATGTAGAGCCTTGCATTTTTTGGGAGAAGAGTCTAGCACCGATCGGCCTAAGGGTCGATAACCCTACGCCCCAGAACTACGCGCCAACATAGGTTTAAGCTATTATATTATTGGGACCTCCCTTGTGAGCTATCCCCGGCCCGATTGGCCCTTTCAGCTTGATATCAATATCACGGTAGCGTCCCTAGCCCTTGCAAGGTTTTTGATGGCTCTGCCCACTTGAGTGTAATAGTCGGGACCATGTAAGCTCTATCGTGGTATGTCGGTTATGTGACGAGTCTCCCATTGTCTATATCATTCGTGTTTGCATATCCATTACTCATGATGATTATCTTATGCATGCATGTTTGAAAACAAAGGTTTGACTCACTGTTTATCTTTTGATATAAATGTTATAATTTAGCTTTGAGTCATTCAAGTCAGTCATGATGTTCTAAAGCCATGCATGAACATGTTATGATAAAGTTCGATTTCAGAATTAATGCATGTGTTCTTCTACTTACCCTCAAAGTTTACTATATATATATATATATATATGAATGGATTTAGCTGATTTAATATTATCAAAGCGGTTTTACTTACCTTGCATACTCGGTACATTCCACGTAATGACCGTATACTTTCTATGCTACATTGTTTCATGATGCAGGATCTGATTCTCAAGTTCAGCCCCGTTCATAGTTGCTTTTCAGAGTTAGCACCTACCTGTTTGGTGAATCCTCATCTTCCGAGGACTAGATTTTCAGTTTCATGATCGTATATTCAGTTTCAGTATTTCTGAGCTAGTTGGGGGTGTTGTCCAATCAGCTCATCCAGATTAGAGGCTTATCATACTTAGACATGTATTCAGCTTCAGACGTTTATCCTGTTGTTATGCTAAGTTAGACTTCTGTAGAGTTATAATTGTTTTTCCTTTATGTTTATTGAATGAGTTAGTGAATGCTTATGCCATGGGATGACTTGGGGTCTCTCGGGGTCTCTTGTCCCGTGTCTATGATCCCGGTGTACTCTCGGGTAGTGACAAATGACTACCTCCTACATAACTGAACTGAATTCACTAGTCATGCATACATCCATATACATAAAATAAAGTTGAACACCTGAACTGAACATGAAAGCTAAATAGAGTTCTAGGGCAAAACTGATATCTCAAGCTGTAATAGAGCCGGTAGAGAATAAGTGTGGGTATTTCTCCATCATATCGGCTTCGGCTTCCCACATAGCTCCCTCAACGTGATGATTTCTCCATAAGACCTTGACTGAAGCTACCTCCTAGTTCCTCAGCTTGCAAACCTGATGGTCAAGGATCTAGATTGGGACCTCCTCGTATGAGAGGCTATCCTTTATTTCTACATTGTCCAATGGCACAATTGAATTGGATCAGCAATACATTTCTTCAATAGTGACACATGGAATTCTAGGTGCACAGAATCCAACTCTGCAGGTAATTCCAACTCATAGGCTACTTTGCGAATTCGCCTCAGAATTCTTTAGGGTCCCATATATCTCGGAATGAGCTTTCCCTTCTTCCCAAATCTCATCACCCCTTTCATGGGTGAAATTTTCAAATAGGCCTAGTCATCCACATAAAATTGCAATTATCTTCTCCTCACATCAGCATAAGATTTCTGACGAGTTTGAGCTGTTTTCAATCTTTCTCTGATGAGAAGTACCTTCTTCATAGCTTCATGAACCAATTCTTGACCGATTATTGTAGCTTCACCAACCTCAAACCATCCAATAGAAGACCTACCCTTCTACCAATACATTGCCTCAAATGGGGCCATCTGGATGCTAGAGTGAAAACTATTGTTGTATGCAAACTTGATAAGAGGCAAGTGGTCATCCCAACTACCCTTGAAATCAATCACGCATGCTCTCAATAGATCTTCTAGGTTCTGAATAGTCCGTTCATCTTGCCCATCTGTCTGCGGGTGAAAAGTTGTTCTAAGCTTGACCTGGGTACCAAGTCCCTTCTGAAAAGACTTCCAGAAATGTGAGGTGAATTGGGTATGTCTGTCTGAGATGATGGATAATGCCACCCCATGAAGCTGGACAAACTCCCAAATGTAAATTCTAGCATAGTTCTCAGCTGAATCTGTAGTTTTAACTGGGAGGAAATGTGCTGAATTAGTCATCTGGTCTACTACTACCCAAATGGAGTCATGTTTCCATTGAGTTCGAGGTAGACCCATAATAAAGTCCATGTTTACTTCTTCCCACTTCCATGTGGGTATGGTGATATCTTGGGTCATACCTCCCAGTCTTTGATGCTCTACCTTCACTTGCTGGCAGTTCAGGCACTTAACTACGAATTCGGTGATGTCTCTCTTCATGTCATTCCACCAGTAAATATTCCACAAATAGCGCTACATTTTAGTAGTACCAGGGTGGATGGAGTATCTCGAGTTGTGTGCTTTAGCCAATATCTGCTGTCTCAAGTCACTGATGTCCAGTACGCACAATCTGCCTTGATAACGAAGCACACCATCTCCCTCTTTGGAGAAAGCCTCAACCTATTTCCTAAGAACCGCTTCCTTGAGTTTAAGTAGAATGGGATCTTCATCCTATTTGGACTTAACTTCAACAACAAAAGAGGAGTCTGACCTGCTTTGCATCACCACTCCACCCTCAGTTGAGTCAACCAACTACACCCCTAACCGAGCTAGTCTGTGAATATCCTTCGCCGAATCCTTTTTTCCTTCCTCAATATGAGCCATGCTACCCATACACACTCTGCTTAGGGCATCAGCCACCATATTGGCTTTTCCCGGGTGATATAGAACGCTCATATCATAATCCTTCAGGAGCTCTAACCACCTTCTCTGACGAAGATTCAGGTCCTTCTAACTGAATACATACTGATATCTCTTGTGATCGGTGAAAACATCAACGGGAGCCCCATATAGGTAATGTCTCGATATTATCAATGCAAACACTACCGCTGCCAACTCCAAGTCATGAGTTGGACAATTCTTCTCATGAACCTTGAACTGTCTGGAGGCACATGCTATCACTTTGCCTAGCTACATCAGAACACAATCGAGTCCAACTCTGGAAGCGTCGCAATATACTAAAAATCCATCCAATCCTTCCAGTAGAGTCAACACTGGCGCAGTAGCGAGTCGAGTTTTTAACTCCTGGAAACTCTTCTCACACGCATTTGACCACTGGAATTTCACCTACTTCTGAGTCAGCCTAGTAAGTGGAGATTCTATAGAAGAAAAGCCTTCTACAAAGCGTCAGTAATAACCGTCCAAACCCAAGAAACTTCTAATTTTAGTTGGAGAGGTACGTATGGGCCAATATTTTGATTCTGCTGTCTTTTGAGGATCAACCTGAATACCCTCACCCAAGACCACATGGCCTAGGAAAGTCACAGACTTCAACCAGAATTCACACTTGCTTAACTAGGCGAAAAACTGGCGGTCTCTGAGTTTCTGAAGCACTATCCTCAAGTGATTAGCATGTTCTTCCTTATTTCTAGAGTATACCAAAATGTCGTCGATAAATACAATGACGAAAACATCCAGATACTGCTTGAAGACTCTATTCATCAGGTCCATAAAGGCTGCAAGGACATTTGTTAGTCTGAAGGACATAACCACAAACTCAAAGTGACCATACCGAGTCCTGAAAGCTATTTTTAGTATGTCACACTCTATGACTCTTAGCTTATGATATCCCGACCTGAGATCTATTTTGGAGAAACAGCTGGCTTCCCGAAGTTGGTCGAATAGGTCATCAATTCTGGGTAGGGGATACCTGTTCTTGACTTTGACCTTGTTCAACTGACGGTAATCGATGCACATTCTGAAGGTACCATCTTTCTTTCGCACGAATAGCACTGGAGCACCCTAGGGAAAGATGTTGAGTTTGATAAAACCCTTATCAAGAAGATCTTTTAGCTTCTCCGTCAACTCCTTAGGTTCATTCGGAGCCATTCTATAAGGAGGGATGGAGATGGGCTGATTATCTGGAATAAGGTCTATGCCGAAGTCAATTTCCCATTCAGGAGGAACTCCGGGAAGATCTTTGGGGAACACATCTGGAAACTCGCTGACAATAGGGACTGACTGGATAGTTGGGGTCTCAGAATTAGAATCCTTGACCCGAACTAGATGATAAATACATCCCTTAGAAATAAGCTTCCTGGACTTAAGATAGGAAATAAACCTACCCTTTGGCGCTGAACTACTGCCCCACCATTCTAGAGCTAGCTCATTAGGAAACTGAAACCCGACGACCCTAGTTTTGCAGTCAATTGAGGCATAATCAGAGTGTAACCAATCCATGCCAAGGATGAGGTCAAAGTCGACCACGTCTAACTCTACAAGGTCAGCTGGAATGACTTTATTGAAGACTGAGATTAGGCGATTTCTATACACCCGGTTGGCTCTAACTGACTCGTTAACTGGGGTGGAAACTGAGAAGGGTTCTGAGAGGACTTTTGGACTGATATTGAACTGAACTTCTACGTAGGGAGTCACAAATGAAAGTGTGTCCCCCGGATCAAGTAACGCATATACATCTAGATGGAAAAGACGTAACATATCTATGACCACATCCGGTGAGTTCTCCTGATCCGGACGAGATGATAATGCATAAAAACGGTTTTGGCATTGATCGCCCTCCATACCAGATGTGTTAGCCTACTGAGTCGGTCGGCCTACTGGAGTTGTTGAGGTAGTGGATTGTGATCTCCTCCATCCTGCTGACTGGCATTCCTTAAGACAATTCCCAAGTAGTCCACAACCAAAAGAGCCCTCTCGACCCTAAAGACACTCCCGTGGTTGGTTCTTGCTACACTTGGGGCAAGATGGATACCTGTTACCGACATTGTAACTCTGAGACTAAGAGTCAGATGCTCCACCCCTCCAATCTTGGTGGGACCGCAGGGTAGGGGCGTTGGCTGAGTTTTCAGCCTCAATCTGCTGGGCATAGACAATCAGATTGGAGAGATTGATATCCTTGATTAGAATCACTGTCCTGCACTCTTTGAGGACCAAGTTCAACACCCCATTTATAAATTTCAGCATGCGAGCCCTTGGCTCAGCCACCATCTCTGGAGCGTATTTGGACAACCTGGTGAATTCTAGAGCATACTCTTCTATGGTCCTGTTTCCCTATCTCAGGTTCATGAACTCCGCTACCTTGGCCTCCCTGAGCTCACGAGGGAAAAATCTGTCAAAGAAGGTTGTAGTGAACTCCTCCCATTCCACCAGTCCTGCTTCTGCTAGTCTCCCCTCCTTCCACTGCTTGTACCAAACCTGGGCTACCCCTTTTAACTAGTAGGCAGCCAAGTCCGCACTCTCTGAGGGACTGACACCCATTATTTGGGTGATCTTCTTAATCTCGTCCACAAATCCCTATGGGTCCTCTCCCACCTTAGATCCATGAAAGTCCGGAGGGTTCATCCTGGTGAAATCCCGCACTCGGGCAGCTGCAGCGGAATCGTTATTGTTGATTGGAACCACCTATTGGTTCACCTGGTTGGTCACAGTTTAGCGAGTAGCTGAATGGCTGCCCTAAATTCTGTGATAGATATCGAGTCATACTGAGGGGATGCTGGGCTGGTGGTGCAAGCTGTTGAGCATTACCAGCCCTCCTTCCATTATTGTGTCCTGAAGGCATAATTCACTAAAACGAAGTAGAGCACGAGTTAGGAGAATGATTCTTGAAATGAATTTAAACGCACGATAAGGAGTATGAAATAAAGGGAATTTTCCTAATAACATCTCATAGTCTCCCTGTCATAAGTATGGTGCGCTTCACACCCATGAAGAGGACTCTACTCGATGCGGCTATTAAACATCAGAGGATGTTCTGAACGTAGTGCTCTGATACAAAGTTTGTCACACCCCAAGTTTATACCCTGAACGAAACACGGTACTTGAAGTCATAAATGATTCCAAGTCAACCCCTAGTCTATTATACACTGGCATCCTAATATAATCCAATCTAGGCCTAAAAACCAATCTACATCTGAAGGCCACTATGACTGATGATCTGCTGCGAAAAACCCTCAGCTAACTCCAAATCTAAATAAAAAAGAAGAAAAGTATAATTGAATCAATAATTCTCAATCCTCGAAGGATGAGGGCTCACCAATTGGAATAGCTGAGGTCTCCGGTGAACTGTCGGCTAATGGAGCTAAGACTGAGATCCTGCAGCTGTATCATAAAATGATACATCATAAAAGTATGTGTCAGTACATTGAATGTACTGAGCAAGTGAGAGAACGCATACACAATTGAATAAATAACAAGAGAAATGCTGAACTGGAAGACATGCAATGACCAACTAATGCTACTGATCTGAATAACTGAAATACTGAGGTGGTCTAGAAGACCCTGTCTAATGGTCAAAGCATGTTCTAAGTCTGGAATACTGATCTGGACTGGACTGGACTGGACTAGACTGAACTGACTAGTGGGAGAGTTTATAACTGACATGTAACCACGTGAGCTAGACATGGAATCCGATGTATACACCCCACCGATAGGACTCAATATACCTTACCAGCGTATAAAGGAATGAACTGGGTGATCACAAAAGTCTGGGGCCAATTAGGCCAATAATTACTGTAACCTATGCTAGCAACGTAGTTTTGGGAACCTAGGTGCGCTAGAATCCCGATTCGCTCGGTGCTAAGTCCTACTCCCACTGAATAATCCTATACGGAATACTAAGCTGATAGCTCAAAACAGGGGCCCAAGACTACTCAAGAATACATATCTGAAAGTACCCTAAGAGTCTTATTCGACCGGATTTTAAGACTGGGTTCCAGATTGGTCAGAGCTGTTTATCTAGAAGCGTTGTAACCGTCTAAGAACAAACTGAAATCTGAACTGGGGTCCTAAGGCTAGTCAAAGATATATNCGCCTAGTGGACCAATAAACTGAATTCTGAATTTAATACTGATAACTGGGAGGTAATACTGACAACTCAAGAAATTCTATAGTCAAATTGATCAACTGACATTTCTGACTGACATGAGTATTTTCACATTTTGACTAAAGCTAAGCAACCATGTATCTGACTGAGGATTTAACATCTAGAATAATATGGGAATTCACCACACTGATATAATCAGGAAAATTTCAAAGTTAATCGTTTTAGCAAGGTTTTAGTCTTTTCTACTCTCAAAGACTAGGGCTAAACTCAATGTACATGGATAAACATTAATATTGTCACTAACTGGTGTAAAATAGTAATTAATATAACATAATAATTTCACATGGATTAAACGAAGCATTACGAAGAATTTTTTAACATTCAAAAATCTGCGGGGCTAGAATTCACTTTTACGAGAATAACATTAATTCAAACATGAACTGATGGAAATCATATCTGAAATAATAATGGACATCATTATATTTGAATTCAAGGGAAATTGACATATATTCTCTTCACATTCTAAAGCTCAAGGCTAGGATTTTATAGAAAAACTAGAGAAGGGGACACAAGGGAAGAACTATCCCCTTGTTGAATTCCCACATACCTAAGTTAGAATTTCCTTGGAGAAGGAAGCTTTAACTGCTACAATGGAGGAAAAACCATAGTCTGGCTTGACAACTTCTAGAGAGGAAAACTTACGGTAATTTTTCTGAAGATGAGTGGGAATGAGGGGGAAAACAGTTTTGCCAATCTAAATCTCCTCAAAATAATCCAAAATGACTTAGTTTAGGATCTAGGAGATTAAGAATTTACAGAAGTACCCTTAGGAAAATCGCAGGAAATAACTATCAGGTAGTCCCAACGACTGACCTAACGAATCGTCCCCTCTGGCCACGACTCGTGGCATAACTCTTGAAGTACACTACCTCTCAAGTATCCTAACTCATCACGGATGACTTAAAGACTCGTTCCAAGTGACCATGAGTCCGTGATGTACACTGCCTTAGCCTCAGATATATTTTTCCCTACTTGGTCACGACCCTCCCCACGAATTTTGGTGTCTGACCACGACTTGTGGGGTCCTATGTCAAGTACACTACCTCCCTCCGTTCTCCTTTCTTACTCACCCACCTCATTACTGACCTAACAACTCATGGGGATGACCACGAGCCGTGGTCATGCCCGTGGGGACCTCAATTCTCATGTTTCCAAACTCCTCACCTGGCCTTCCCACGAGTCACATCATTACTCTTGGGCTGCTCTCACGGGTCACCTAATGACTCGTCCTGATACCGGGTACCAGTTTTGAGTTTTTCTCCATTTCAACTGTCGGGTCTAATCTTTGGGCTTTCGGAGTATGAAAAAGTATCTACAGGATAAAAGTAAAAATTAAAAAATTATTGGGTGCAGATTTATGTGAAGCAACGCAGAGCGGGTTGAAAATATCAAATTATGCTATTAGGTGAGAGACAGTGCGGGTTAAAGTATTTTCGGGTTTATGCGAATTTGCCCCGCAACCACACCGGACCCGCCCTATTACATCCCTAGGTGTGGGCATATCAGTTATATTTGACAGGTGGAAGAAAAATGTTCAAGAGAAAAAAATTCCTGCTATATAAGCTATGATTAGTCACGTGTATTGAATGGGAGTAGGATGACATTTTACAGGTAGGAGAAAAATATTTATGCGAAAAAGATTCATGCCAGATAAACTATCACGAGTCACGTGACAATGAATGAAAGTGGGGGTGATATTTGATAGGTAGGAAATATTCATGCAAGAAAGATTCATGTCAAATAAGCTATGAAAAGTCATGTGAAATAAATGACAGTGGGGTGATATTTGGTAGATAAAAAATTATTCATGCAGAAAAGCTTCATGCCAAATAAGAAATAATGAGTCATGTGATAATAAAAGAGATTGGGGTGATATTTAATAGGTAGGAGAAAAATATTCATGCGAAAAAATTCATGTCGTGTAAGTTATCACAAATCACGTGATAATGAATCGGAATGGATTTACAAAAAATAACTTATGTTAATAAATAATATATTGTGCACGTGTTAATGATATACTTTGACAAGTGGAAGAAAAATATATACCCGAGAAAAATTTATCATTAGATGAGTTATCGTGAATCTCATGACAATGAACGAAAGTGAAATGATATTTGATAGGTAGGAATATTCTCGCAGGAAAAATCAATGCCAAATAAGCTATTATGAATCACCTCATAATGAATGAGGAGGTGATTTGACAGGTAGGGGGAAAATTCACGCAGAAAAGATGTCATGTTGGATGAGTTGTCACGTGATAATGAATGAGAGTGGGTTTACAGAAAATTACTTATGTTAATAAATAATATTATTTTCTGGACACGTGCTTCACACGTGTATATTGGCATTAAATAATCAATATAGAGTTAAGATACATGTAAATTCAAAATAATTAAACTGACGAATTGGTTATCTTAGTTTACCAACCATGTTTTGATGATGATTAAGTATAAAGCGTGACAAGATCATCTAACTAAAATAAAAACATTTTTTTCAACCTTTATTGCGGAAAAGTGCAAGAATTACATAAAATACAAGTTACTATGATGCGCATAAATATAAGTCACGCGCCAAGATTAAATTTAATCTGAGTGTTTGAGGCTGCTTCTATAAAGTTTATGGACATTTCATACAAACCCAAAATGCCAACAACAACAAAACAAGAAGGTAAATTAGAAAATATTTAAAAAAATTATCAAAAAATAGAAGAAAGAATGCAAAGACTTCATATTACCTATTCAAAGGTGTAGAATATGATCATAACACAATGACATATATTTTTCATATTGAATCTGCTTATGGTACATATCTTCATTAAAGGATTGTGTCTAAATGCTATTGTGACCGGTAGAAGCTTAGAAGATGAAATAATTGGAAGGTGAAAAGTTAGTATATGAAATAATAATTAAAAATACATAAAATTTTAACCTACAATAATTACTGACAGGTGAAACAATTCTCATCATTTACTCGGTCCAATGAATGACTTTATTCATTTATATATATATGTTTTTGTGTGTGTGTGTATATATATACATACATATATATANATATTTAATGGTAAAATATTACTATTTAAATAGATATTTTAATTAATATAGGGGAAAAATGGTAATCCAATTTCTAAATTCAAATTCATGATATTATCAAATTGACTCATGAATTAATATACAGAAATTGAAAGATTTAAATTCTTCAAAAAAATTGCAGTTACTATTAAGTTCAATTGAAAATCTTGTGAAGGACTAAGGTACATAATCAAGAACCACTTTGTAATAAAGAATGGTCATGGTGAAGGAAAGTATCTATGGGATAAAAGTAAAAATTAAAAAATTATGCGGTGCGGGTTTATGTGGGGCAAGGCGGAGCAGATTGAAAATATCAAATTATGATATTCGGTGTGAGGCGTTGCGGGTTAAAGTATTTGTAGGTTTAAGCGGATTTTCCCCCCACCATCCCTATTGTCATCCCTAGGTGTGGGCATATCAGTTATATTTGACAGGTGGAAGAAAAATATTCACGGAAAAAAAATTTCTGCTATATAAGCTATCACGAGTCATGTGTAATGAATGAGAGTAGGATGATATTTTACAGGTAGGAGAAAAATATTTACGAAAAAAATATTCATTCCAGATAAACTATCACGAGTCACGTGATAACGTATGAAACTGGGGTGATATTTGATAGGTAGGAAATATTCACGCAAGAAAGATTCATGTTAGATAAGCTATGAAAAGTCATGTGAGAATGAGAGTGGGGTGATATTTGATAGATAAAAAATTATTCACGCGGAAAAACTTTATGCCAGATAAGCAATCATGAGTCACGTGATAATAAATGAGCGTGGGGTGATATTTGATAGGTAGGAGAAAAATAGTCACGCGAAAAAATTCATGTCGTGTAAGTTATCACAATTCATGTGATAATGAATGACAGTGGATTTATAGAAATAACTTATGTTAATAAATAATATATTGGGTACTTGTTACTGATATACTTTGACAAGCGGAAGAAAAATATTTACTCGAGAAAAATTTATCATTAGATGAGTTATCGTGAATCTCGTGACAATGAATGAAAGTGAAATGATATTTGATTGTAGGAATATTCTCGCATGAAAAATCAATTCTAGATAAGCTATTATGAATCACATCATAATGAATGAGGAGATGATTTGACAGGTAGGGAAAAAATTCACGCGGAAAAGATGTCATGTTGGATAAGTTGTCACGTGATAATGAATGAGAGTGGGTTTATAGAAAATTACTTATGTTAATAAATAATACTAGTTTCTGGACACGTGCTTCGTTTGTGTATATTCACATTAAATAATTAATATAGAGTTAAGATAAATGTAAATTCAAAATGATCGAACTGACGTTTTGGTTATCTTAATTTATTAATCATGCTTTGATGATTATTAAGTATAAAGCATGACAAGATCACCTAAATAAAATAAAAATAATTTTTTTTCAACATTTATGTGGAAAAGTGCAAGAATTACTTAAAATATAAGTTACTATGATGCGCATAAATATAAGTCACGCACCAATAGTAAATTTAATCAGTAGGTTTGAGGCAACTTCTATCAAGTTTATAGACATTTCATACAAACCCAAAATGCCAACAACAACAAAACAAGAAGGTACATCCGAAAATATTTGAAAAAATTATCAAGAAAAAGAATAAAGAATGCAACAATTTCATTTTACATATTCAAAGGTGTACAGTATGATCATGGCATAATTACATATATTTTTCATTTTGAGTCTTTTTATGGTGCATATCTTCATTAAAGGATGGAGTGTAAATACTATTATAACCGGTAGAAACTTAGAAGATGAAACAATTGAATGGTATTAAGG
>JACEIK010002042.1:175440-235937 GCA_018107945.1 Datura stramonium | reverse complement strand
CTATATATTCTGAATTATGATTAGATTCTACAACTATTTTGATTAGAAAATTATTGATTTCAATTTTGACTAAATTTAGCCTAATTATGTATGAACTATGATGAACTGAGTTATGATCTTTACTTCAATTGTTGATATTTACAAAGCCATCATGATTTATGATTTGAAATATGGATTTATTCAAATACCCCATTATGATTTTATGACTTGTAAGGTATATGTATAATGTACAAGTATGCATGAATCCCATGATTTATGAATTATGTTTTGGCCGACTCACGGGCCTTGGTTCATGGCTAGTTCACCAATTTAGAAGCATGTTTATGGTTATCATGATTTAACTAGCCCATGAATCTCATGCATATTATACTATGAGCACTATATATGTTTTGGGAGTAGTATTTAACAGCTATAAGGTTCGGGCCCTAGGTTCTGCCCTGGATCTCATAACTACGTGCCACCGTAGGATGTGTTGGAACCTCCCTTGTGACTATCCCCTGGCCCAAATGGCCCTTCTCATGTGTGATCACGCCCTTAATGGTTCTACCCTTGGCAAGGTACGGACACCCTCCTTACTAGGATTATAAGTTAGGCTCCATGTATGCTCATATAGGGTATGTCGGTTAAGAGAATCTCCCATTGTTCCTCATTATTTATGCATGTTTTTTATTATGTATATTGGCTCAAGTCATGTTAAATAATGTATGTCTCTTACGAATATGATTACAATTGTATTATGAATATTTTGAAAACCTTAAGCCTTATGTTATGTTATGATATTTATGTTATGAGAATGTTGTCCTACTCTTATAATCATTTATGAGTTTAATATATTTTAAATGTCCGCTTTACTTACCTTGCATACTCGGTATATTTCATGTACTGACCACATACTTTCTATGTTGTATCGTTTCATGATACAGGACTCAAATCTCAAGCTCATCTCCATCATTAGTCCATCTCATAGTTAGGTATCAGCCTTGTTGGTGAGTCCTCATGTTCCGAGGGCCATACGTCTAGACATGGATGATGTTCTTTTGTTTTAGCTTTTCCGGGTTAGTTGGGGATGTTGTCCCATCAACACATTTGATATGATAGTAGCTTTAATCATGTTAGTAGTACTCAGCTGATATGTATGTGTAGTACTTTCCTCTTACCATGCTATGTTATGTTACGTTTATGTTTCTACTATATCGTATGTTCAGTATTCCTCCTTAAGTGATATGAAGTTAGATGTATGATTATTCCATGGGTCGATTTGGGGCCTCTCGAGGTTCCTTGTCCCGTGTTATGATCCGTGTCTACATTCGGGTCGTGACAAACTTGGTATCAGAGCATTAGGTTTTGAAGTGTCCTAGGGTGTTTGAAAGCCGCATTAAGTAGAGCCTTTTTCATTAGTGTGAAGCGTGCCAGACTTATGACAAAGGGGCTACGAAACATTTTAGGAAATGTTCCCTTCTTTCATGATCTATATCGTGCGATGAAATATCTTTATATCCTTCTAACTCATGTATTCAAACTCCAAAGAATAACTCTAGTCAGTGGAATAAGAGGCACTCTCGAGTCATTTCTCCCTGCGTGAGTAAAGAAAAGCTAAGGTAGAAGAATTCATGAACTTGAAGTAAGGAACCAAAAGAGTGGAGGAGTATGGCTGGAGAAGTATGACGCCTTCCGTGATAGCCTTAGAGGAAAATGGGAAGAAAAGAGATAGTGATTTCTGTCCAGCCTTAAAAAGGGGACCAATCCTCAAAATGATGACCTTTAAGCTAAGGGGGAGATTATAAGGTAAAGGATCAGGTCATGCCTTGAGTTTCAAGTGTGAAGGTCTAGGATTAGTAATTATGGGAGAACGATCTACTCTTATTCAAGTCTACTTATGTACTTTAGTCTATGTCATACTCTACTCATTCCTTATGTTAACATGTTATGCCCATGTCTAAGTTTCAAGTACTCCTTACATGTATTCGTACTCAGATTTATAGACTGAGAAGTAACTACTTCTGATGGTGATTCCGGTCTTCTTCCATGATTCCATAAATCTCAGCTTTATGTCATGTCCCTCTTTATATATATAAACTCATGTCTCTCATCATGCTCAGCTCTATGGACTCTGTCCTTAAGATTTATCGTATCGGCTCATAAGATCATGTTATATCAAGTATATGCCCAACTTAGATATCTTAAATCATTCGTGCTCATAATTTCATTACTCTAAGCCCTATGAATGTTCCCCAATGATGGAAATTATGGTTAAAATGTGTACATTCAAGATAACTCCCTATCCCTACCATAGATGTCATGTATGTAAAAGTTCAGGAAGCCACAGTTATTAGCCAAGCCTGGAAGTGTAACAACCCACATGGTCATATTGTGATTGTAGATCCATTTCCCTGTGTTGAACCTTTCCGTATCCTCATTTTGTTACTTATGACTTGCGAAGATGGATGACGCAATTTCCAAGATGATCCTATGAAGATTGGATATTATTTTTGTTTTTGGAAGGTTTGAAGTTTGAGAGGTTTGATCAAAGTCAACATTTAAGGTTTCGAGTTCGAATTTGGGTTTTGAATGTTTCGTTAGTTCCATATGGTGATTTATGACTTAGTTGGGTATTTTACTTGGATCCCGAGGTGTTCAGGAGTGAATTGAACCTTTGGTTGGATTTATGATCATTAAGGAAGCTAAATTTTACCACGGTCAACTTTTGATAAAAATGACCTTATATCGGTGATTTGATGATTCCAACAGTTCCGGAATGTGTTTTATGATTGAATTACATATTTGGTTTGCGACCAGAGGATTCCAAATGAGTTCTAGGTGGATTTGAATGTTTTGGTGTGTTTAGCATGATTTTAAGCATAAAATATGGCAACTTAGAGATTTGTTTTTAGTTTTTGAGGTCAAAATTTTTTGCCAAGACTTCCAAAAATCTTAGCATGTATTATAGGAGATATTTGAAAAGTTTGGTGCAATTTCAAGTCAAGATCGGATTTTATTACAACAAATGAAATAATGTTTAAATGAGCAAAAATGATGTCTGACTGGTTAAATGAGCACCAAATAGAGTTTTGATTGAACGAGTAGGTCCTTATCATTATTTGGAAACTATAGGAAAAAGAATCTTTGCATTTTGAGTTCATATGATGATGTTATGGCCATTTTAGTAAAAATTAAAGTTACTGGTGCGGTGCTGGTGTAGCCATATATAAATATCTGAGCAATGTATTTTTTCACATATTGTGTTTATTTGGTATTTTGAGTATATTTTTACTTCTGGAGTTCGAAATTGAGTGATTTTTGCGGCATTCTTCTCTATTTAACAAAGGGGTAAGTATCTAATCCTTAATTTGGTATTTCTCCATGATTTCGTCAGTTGGTTTTCATTTGTATCCGTGAAATTATTGAAGGAAAATTGAGAATTTTGGGTCTAAAGTTAAGAGACCGTATTTTGATGAATTCAAAGTCGATTTGGGCTCAATTTTTGATGAAATTTCATATTTGAGTTCTTTACATTATGGATAACATGAATTTCAAATAAAATTCTAGGTTTACCCTTGAGGACTTGGGTTGACTTTTGGGTTGATCTTTTGGGCTCGGGATAGAAGTATAGATAGAAGTATATCAATAATATGGGTGTCAATGATTTTATTTTATTATGTAGAATACATATTTGACCTATTTTTTTTATCATTCAGAATGGTTATGGACGGAAAAATTCATAATTTGATGCTTGAGCTTCATTTTGAAGAAAGTAGAGGTTTCTTGATTCTTTAAGGGTTCGAAACGAAGGCGAAGCCTAGTCCCCAGTATGTTGGCCATACACGGTTGTGAGACGTGATGGTAAAGTGACCGATGAGTTGGAGCTACCAGCGGAGTTAGTTTCGATGCATCCTGTGTTTCATGCGTCGTAGATGAAAAAATGCATCAAAGATCCATTTTGAGTTGTTCCGATAGAGGAAATTAGGATGAAGGAAAACCTTACCTGTGAGGACTTAACAATTGAGATCCTTGATCATCAGGTTCCTATGTTGAGGAACAAGGAAGTAGCCTCGGTGAAAGTCTTATGGATGAATCAGCTTGTTGAGAGAGCTTTGTGGGAAACCGAAGTAGATATGATAGCTAAATATCGGTATCTTTTCCTTCTAGCTCAATTCCAGCTGGAGGTATAAATTTCATCCTTAGAACTCTATTCAATTTTATGTTAAGTCGTGCATAACAGTTCCATTCATGTCTTAGCATGTATGTATGTTTCATGAATTCAGTTCAATCATGTGTAGCAGCGCAGAGTCAATCACTCTGTTACTTTTTAGCTTCAGATGTTCATTATTTAGGATGGAAGTTCTTTTCCCAGTTCTTTAGTATGCTTAACCCACATTCGAGGATAAATTTTTCCGAGGGGGAGATATTGTAATACCCCAAAAGTTCCTAAGACTAGACTTGAGATTTGAAGTGTGATCAGCAGGAAAAGTTGGAAAAAAATTACTTCAGTACGACTCAACCTATGAGTCGTAGGTTGGTTATTCTTAGAAAGGGGTGTTTTAAGAGGGTTAAATTCATTCTAAATCCATTCTCTTCCATGCATGCAAACCTAGAGTGTTCTAGGGGTGATCAAGCTTAAGAGTCATCAAGCTCTTCCCCAAAATTCATTGGGCTTTCAAGAGGGTATTGAAATCAGATTCTTCCAGGTATGTAGGGTTATGAATGGGTGTAATCTTCCATGCCCATGCCCAATCCCTATTCAATTTTATGAAAATTCTAGTTGATGAATCTAAGGGGTTTCAGCCCAACATTGTGAATTCTCTAAGTATTAATCATGGGTACGATCTATACATGTTTCAAAGGTTGAATTATGATTCATGGGCATATTTTTATAATGTTTTCAGTTATAAATTATGTTTTCATATTTTAAAAATTATGATGTCCATCCATGGAAGTTCATGAAAAGTTGAGATTTATGATATATGTATTCAAGAATGATGAGATTTATATGATGAAAGTATGATTTCGAATTACCCATGTCCATGTTCATGTTTTCGAATGAATCAAGTCTATTTCAAGCATGTTTAAGTATTAGGCAAGCACATATGATCAAGTATGTTTCATGATTTATCTATATTTCATGTTATTATCTTACCACATGGATTTTGGAGTCTAGACTCCCACTCATTTTCATCTTGTGGTGTAGTTATCCAAGGCCCTTCATGTTATGATTTTAAGATTTATGCATGTATGTTTTATTTCAGATTCATCACTAAACAATGGTTCAACTTTGTTAAAACAAGATGGAGAGCATTTTCATGTTTTTGGGAGTAGTGTCTAGCACTGAGTAGGATAAGGGTCAGTCAACCCTATGCCTCAGAATTACATGCCAACGTAGGTGTGTTCAGATTATTCGGGACCTTCGTGTGAGCTTCCCCAGCCCCCAAGGGGCCTTCATCTTGATATCAATATCATGGTTTCTCACTTAGCCTTGGCATAGCGTTGGACGACTCTGCTCACTTGAGTATAATAGTCGGGACCAGGTACGCTCTATCATGGTAATGTCCGTTATATGAAGAGTCTCTCATTGTTCCTCATAATTTCAGTTATGCATGTTCATCAGTCATGTTATTATGTTTTCAATAGGTTTGATCCAATGTTCAGTCTTACGATCATCAGTTTTCAGCTTTGGGTCATTCGATTCAGTTATGATATTCAGTTAGGTTTAAATCATGTTTTCAGATAATAGAATGCAAGTCCTACTGTCAGACTCTTATGATGAAACATTTTATATAATATGAATGATCACTGATTTTACTTATTTAGCGGTTTTACTTACCTTACATACTCGTTATATTCCACGTACTGACTGCATACTCCATGATGTATCATTTCATGATACAACCTAGGATATTGAGGCTCAGTCCCACCAATAGACAGACTCTCAGTATTTGCATCTCCCAATCTCAGTTGGTGAGTCCTCATCTTCCGAGGTCCCTTTATCTGTTGTATTTAGTATTTTCAGTTTTAGCCTATAGTGAGTTAGTTGGGGTCTTGTCCCATCAACTCGTCAGTAGTAGAGGCTCTTCAGATATAGAATGTATTAAGTTTCAGCCTTATGTTATGTATTTAGTTGTTATGATATTTTCATTCTTCCGTTTTATTATATATGTTAGACTTCCACTTCATTATGTTGAATTCAGATATCTGTTCATGCCATGGGTCAACTTGGAGCCTCTAGGAGTTCTTTGTCCCGTGTCGCGATTCCGCCCTATGTTCGGGCCGTGACAATGCCCATGTTCTGGCATTATTTGCATCTTAATTTGATCATAATATCATGTAGTTTGATAATTTTTGTCCATAAAGTAACAAATGTGATTAGCTCTCTTTGTTGGTGGAAATGGCTAAAAAATGAAGATTAATGTGAAGATAAGGGGCCAGGTTATGAAAAAAGAGCAAGGAATCAAAATGACTACCTTAGACTACCTAAAATAGTGGAGATGTACGATAGAACTATGTCACATTTCCAAATTGTCACTATGAGGGTCGTGTCACGCAAGTTGATAAAGCATGCACATGCCAAAAGCAATGAAGTGTCGCGATGATTCCATGCCATGCTAGGTGTCGACATTCCATGACATGCTATTGTGTGCCCGAGTTTCTTATCCAGTCGGCCTGCATGATGGTGTCGTTCCATGCCAGGTGTCATGCGCGATTAGGGCTGTGCCATGCCAAGACATGTTACTCCCACTTGCTATCTAGTAGACATTCACGACCATGATGTGTCATGCTTCCATATTACCATTATGGGTAGCTTGGCACGTTAAGTGTAAATTTTCGCTAGTTTCCTTCGCCTATAAATATAATACTTAAGCTTTTATTTTGTTACCAGGTAACACATGATAGGAGGGAGGACAGTTGGAGCAAGAACGAAGGAAAGGCATCATTTTTTAGAGTTCTTTTCCTTTTGTTCTTTTTACACTCTTGTTATTACATGAATTTCACGACATTGATGTGTTTTTGTAAAATTATGAGTGGCTAAAACCATAATTCTAGCATTAAGGCCACAAACATGATTGTATAGCTTAGTTTTACATTGGTTGATTAATTATCTTTGTTGATTGTTCTTGCATTCTTGTTTAAATAATTTTGATGCTTGATCACCATTAAAATACACCTTATATTCTTCTGTAAACTTGGAAGGACAAATAGTAGTATAAAATGAAGAATGTAGGGAGTGTGATCTTGTTTTAGGACTTGATTTGGATTTACGATAGAAATATACATAACACGCTGCACTTGGTTATAAACTAGGATGATAGGTAAAGGTGTTATAATTGGGTTTTCACATCACCACTCAACGATGTAGTTTTGAGGTTAATTTGAGCAAATGGTTAGAGGTTTAAAAGACCATAATCATTGCATTACCTCGATAAACCAACAATCAAGATAACCAAATTAACCAATTTAAACTATCATTGTGCATGGCTGTTGGCCTAAACCCTGGAATCTCTCCAATTAGTGTGACAACTATTACGTGATCCTTTTAGATTTTTTATAAAATAACAAAATCTTTATTACACCTGCACCTTAGAAAATTAATAGTACTGCTTAAAGTTAGATATTTACAAATGTCAAGTCCCTGTGGGTTCAACATCCGGCTCGCAACAGTCACATATTACTTTCACTACCACATACACTTGTGTGTGCACGTGGGCATGAATAGTTAGCCATTTACTATGATCTAAAAATAATGATAATTGTAGTATCCCTTGGGCTTAAAATCCAACTGAATCATCTTGAAAGCTTGTCCTTATCTGAAGGTTCTATCTATGAAAGTATGCCTTTTCATGAGGCCTAAACTTAGCCCTTAGGCTTAACTAATACACACACACACACACACACACACACTCTTATTAACACGAAGGTATAAACTATTTATAATCATGCTTTCAACCTTTGAAATACATAGTCTTGCTAAACAACTATTTCTCAATTCAAATAATTTATTAGTATGGCCTTAACCAAATTCATCAAAATAATAATCTTCAAAAATAAGCATGGGTGGCGTCGGTCATATACATAAAAACAATTTCCATATATTTCTTAAAGATCTATACTTTTGACTCATAAGGGCAAAATGGTCATTTTTATATTTTCATGCACATTCTAAAGACTTCATAAATTTTCAGTCATGAGATAGATATGAGTTAAATCATGCAAGATATATAAGATTATCTACTTTGGTTTTGATTGTTGGGTCACTTTGTATGAAAGCATGATTTATTGAAAAGCTTCATCTCGGTATCATGATTTATCTCAAATTTCAGCTTTATATCATTCATGTCAATCTTTGTTAGATGTATGCAACACTATTCCATGCCAATTTAACGGTAAGCTTAGGGAAACAATGGCTTCAGGTACCAATCTTGCCTAGGCCCTAAGCGGGAGCGTGGCATAGTGGCTTAGGCTTGTTTAGTTAGTTGTATTATTGGTTAGTTGTAGGATTCACTTGGTCAATGAGGCACCGAGTGCCGGTTGTGCCTCTCCAGGTTTTGAAGCGTGACAAATTTGGTACCATAGTAGGTGGTGTCCTAGGGAATCTTTGAGCCATTTATGTCCTAAGGAGTCTTTGAGCCATTTTTAGTATAGTCTTGTTTATGTGTGTGTTGCACAATGTACTTATAAACATGAGGCTATAGGACATCTAGGATTTTAAAACTTCTTTCTGGATTGAAATCGTGCGGTAAGTCTGATGTCAAGGTGTCGAGTCTAGATTCGTATACGTTGATTTATACAAAGGATACTTGCGACCCAAAGGACTATAGCTGCTCAGTGGCTAAATGTGGTAGCAGGTATGATCCTTTATCTTATTACTCATTTGTGTAAGTCTAGGGTTTGCTAGTTTGGGGTTGTTTTATTATGGACATATAGATTTTGGTTGAGTATGTGAGTATCATTGGGGTGTGCAAACTCTTTGAACTTATTCATGCATTTTGTTAACATTCTAGAACGAATGATCCTAAGGGCGAAAGGATGTAACACCCCTTATAATTTAAATAACAAATCCGTATATTCGAGGTAGGACTAAGAATAATTAATATTCTAATAAGGATATGTTATGAGTTATTCAAATCACCCTATGGTCGTATGTTAAGATTTGAAGTCAAAAAAGTTGTAGAAATAAAAGTCGGCAAAAGTTATTGCAAATTACTTTTTTAAATTCTTTGAAATTTGGATCAGATGTCTCTGGGATTTTCGACCAATCTATTAGGAGTTAGGGGGAGTACTACATATTAAATTAAAGGTTTATGAGTCTAGTTCCTAGCGCATTAAACTAATCGCTAATATTACTTTAAATTCGATAGATATTCATATTTCGATAAGACTATGCAAGCAAGCATGTCCAGGCAGGGCCCTAGATCGATGGAGGACTATATTTAATCCTTTGGTTGGTTCTTAAATTATTCCAAACAATTCGAAAGCGATGCAGCTGCCAATTTCTCTCTAGAAAACTTAGGTTCTTGGTAGAATTGAAGAGGAAGATCAATCTAACCTATAAATCCGAGTCTAGCTACATGAATCCTTCAATTAGTACGTGTTTTATCTCATGGTTTTGCCTCTGTGTATTGTTGATTTAAAAGGGACATTTCATGGGTATCCCTCCAACTTCTTGAGCTTTTGGTTATGGTGTGGTATATGCTCGTAGATCTTCATATTATTCTTTCTTTGGATTTTGGGAATTAATTCCATAGAATTCTTCCCAAACATGTGTTTGTACTTTATTTTCTTGTCGATTAGTTGTTGTGTTGGGTATTGCAGTGAGCTGTTATTTTATGGGAGCTAACTGGGTAAGTATTCTTCCTCCTTAATATTTATCTATATATCATAGATATAGACTTGTGGGTGTTGTTAGATTCTCATGTTGAAGTTTCTACAATTGATTCCGTAGAAAACTTAATGTATACATTGTTGTACATCTTTCTTTATTTGATAGTTTTTGTAGTGGGGCTTGTGGTTATGTTGCGTGGAAGTGTTGCGGTACCTCTGGAAGTGGAGTTTCGTTAGGTTCTTTGTCATTGACTATAAGGTATTTTGAGGCCATTTTGTCCTCCTTTTGGCATATTTTTCATTAAATGCCATATTGTCAGTATATCATTCATGTAGGATGTTTTGTATCCTTTTGAAAATAGTATATCTTACTCCTATGTTGAACTGCTAGTATATGGTAGTATTCAGAGTTGGGATTATAGTTTGGGTTGGAGTATAGATAGGTATGTGGTAGGTTAATTAAACCGATGAACTTAGAGGTTATGTGGTAAAGCTTGGACAATGGAAATTGATAGTTGTTGCGGTGGTTTGTATATTTATTCATGTGTATATGACTTATACTGCATACTTTCTATTTGAATCAGCGTTTGGGTTGAGTGAGGACCCACAATGTATGATCTTTCCATCGATAAGGTCGAGCTAGGGGCTAAGATGACTTACAGGGTATAATGTTTCCTCTGGTAGGGTCAATCTTGTACATGACCATGATATTTCCATCATGATTTAGATTTCTTAGAGTTGCATTAGTTCCCCCATTATGATTGAGCTCATGCGAATCACCGACTTGTAAGCCCGTGAATAGTTCTAGCATAGTTAATCTTGTTATGGATAACCTGTGTAGCTGTGACACTTTTGTTCATAGTTTACAATTGATTTTAATTGTTATATTATATTGTATTGTTGTTTGTTCTAGTTTGAATACATGAGTCGGTGATGGTTGAGGATACAATTATTGTTGAGAAGTCTAAATTGAGGCAAGTGAGGCATTGTAAGTAGTTGTTAATGATTACAGGTTGGGTTGATTGATGTGAATTGAGTTTACAAAACTTTTGATGCTTTAAACTAAGAAAATAGCATGGACTTAGGTATGTTTATATGGATATGAGGTACTTTTACTTTGATTTCAGGGAATATAGGGGTTGGAGCGAAAATGTGCAAAAAAATCAGCCAAGTACAAGTCTCAATACGAGTCGTACTAAGAACCATGGTGAAAGTCAGATGGCTAGAATAAGAGGAAGGCAGCATACAACTCTCAGTACAAGCCATACTAAGATTGTACGAGCCGTAACTGGAGTCGTGGAATTGTTCAGAGAAATTTGTATAAAGACGGTCTCTTGGTGCGGGTGGACTCACGGATTGTAGCACTCACATACGACCCGTACCATGGGCTGTGGTGACCTTCAAGTAATTTTAAAGACTTGGTAGAACTCTAGATACAACAAGCAGTATGAGTCATACGAGGAAGGTATGAGGCATACCACAACACTCGTAGAAAACTTTAGAAGATATCAGAGTTCTCAGGGCCAAACCACGGATGTATTGTATGACTCGTAGGATGGTGGTACGAGTCATATCAGGTTGCCAACACTTAGACAAATCTGCAGTAGCCAAGGAAGTATGAAAAGTAGGTACGACCCGTACGATCCTGCTACGGGTCGTAGGATCAGTCGTGATGCAGTCGACGCCAGATATGGGAAATTTCCTGTTATCTTAGAAAAAGGTTTATAATGTTTGTATAAATACCTTTTATGTTTTAATTTAGTTAAATAACATAGAAAGGAAGTAATAGATGTGTGATTCCTTTGTGAAGAGTAATATTTGTGGATTTTTATCAAGTTTTAAAGAGTAATTCTTAGGATCAAACCCTTGATTTCATCCATTGTTCTTGAAATTGTTCTTTGATATTCAAAGCAGGTTTTCAACCAATTGTTATTGTAAGTATTTAATTATGTTCTTGTCTATGAACACGAATTATAATCTTACAGTCATGAGAGGCTAAAACCTCCAAAACTAGGGTTTGTGGAAACCATGGTGGATTGATGAAATAGGGTTACAGAAAAGTGATTCAAAATCAATGTGAAATGCTTGTATTGTATTCTTTTCATCATTAAATGTTTCTTATTGGTGTACAACGTTAGCACTTGCCAAAATTCTTTACTTGCTTGAACCTAGAAAAGTACAGATTAGGAAAAGAGAATTACAATAAAGTCTTGTTCTTTATGATCATTGTATTAACTTAAGTTCTGGTTCCATGATAGTTAAATTTTGAATATATTGACAACGATTAGTTTGAAATAGATCATGAGACCTGACCCGATGATTGAGTATAATCATCATTTGGATGAACCCTAGTTATCAGTTCTATAAGTAAGCACTAGGATTGATCACGTGTGTATACCCGAAGTAGTTATGAACCCATGGGGAACACTTACCCTAGTTATTTGCAAATCTTGATATCAATCACTATTATATTCTTTCTTTAACTCACCAACAAGTTCAAGTACCGACATTAGTCTAGATCTTACCCTATTCCCTGTGGGTTCAACCCCAACCTCTTTTTTGGGTTCATTATTGACAAGTTACGCTTCATACTTTGCCAAGAATTGTGAGTTTCAACGTTATCAAAAAGTGGCACCATTGCCGGGGAATATGGCTAAGATTAGATTAATTACTTGTATTTGACTTTTTGTTGTTATTTCCCCGTTTACGTTCTTTGTTTTCCTTTTGTGATTCATTCAGGTCAACACCAAGGGAGCTAGAGAAGAGGCTGCTAGTTCCCGTGGGAAAGATAATGAATATTGACACACTAGCAGTTGTCTTGATGTACTCTGAAGGAGATGGAGTACCAAGGTACACGGAGCTGGTAAATGCCCTAGATAGAATAGGATCATATAACTTCAGACTAAAGAAGATAGAACTTTATTTGAAGAACCATTTGACTCCGCCAGCAAAGCCATCAGTAGAGGAACTGCCAGTCCTTTAACTGAAGGCATTACCTCCCCATCTTAAATACTAATTCTTGGGGTGAAGACAGCACATTGCCAGTGATTATTGCAACAGATTTGACAGACTGGCAAATAGCATCTTTGGTCACAGAATTAAAAAGGAACAAAAAGGCAATTGGCTAGACCATAGCTAACATCATCGAGAGCATCAACGATGCCTAAACCCACCAATGCAAGAAGTAGTGAAAAAAAGGAGAATATCAAGTAGCTAGACATTGGTGTCGTTACCCCATTGCGAATAGCAAGTGGGTAACTCTGATGCAGTGTGTGACAAATAAAGGTGGGATCACAATGGTACCCCATGAGAAGAATGATTTGATACCAACAAGACTAGTCATAGGATGGCGTGTATGCATGGATTACAGAAAGCTCAACCACTTGACCTAGAAGGTCCACTTTTTAATGTCATTCATGGATTAGATGATTGACAGATTGGCAAGTGGAGGATGGTACTATTTTCTTGATGGCTACTCGGGGTACAATCAGATCACTATTGCCCTAGAAGATCAATAAAAGACTACCTTGACCTGCCCATATTGAACATTTTCTTTCAGAAGAATGCCTTTTGGATTGTGCAATGTACTGGCCACATTCCAACACTGCATGATGTCAATATTCTAGGATATGGTGGAGGACACCATTGAGGTATTCATGGATGACTTCTCAGTTGTGGGTGACTCATTCGAATCTTGCCTCAAACAATTGGGCAAAGTGTTGAACAAATGCGAAGAAACTAATTTGGTCCTAAACTGGGGAAAATATCATTTTATGGTCAAGGAAGGAATAGTGTTGGGTCACAAAATATCTGGAAAAGAGATTGAGGTTAACAAGGAGTGTAATTAAGTTATAGTAGGATTGCCACCACCTATTTCCGTAAAAAAGGTCAGAAGCTTATTAGGGCATGCAGGATTTTATAGGAGTTTCATCAAGGACTTTTCAAAGATTGCACAACCATTGTGCAAATTTCTTGTGAAGGAGGTGAAGTCTATATTTGATGAGGCATGTCTAAAAGCTTTGAGTGCTTGAAAGAGAAACTCACCACTGCTCCTATTATTATAGCCCTAGATTGATCTCTTCCGTTTGAAGTAATGTGTGATGCTGGCGGGGTTGCTGTCGGCGCTATCCTGGGCCAACGAAGAGAAACGATTTTCCATCCTATCTATTATGCTAGTTAAACACTCACAATGGCCCAAAAGAACTATACTGTCATAGAACAGGAGCTACTAGCAGTGGTCATTGTATTCGAGAAGTTTCGAGCATACTTGCTTGGAACTAAGGTGATCATCCATACAAACCATGATGCTTTAAGATACCTGATGTGTAAAAAGGATGCTAACCCTACGTTGATTAGGTGGGTGCTATTGCTTCAAGAATACGAGTTTGAGGTGAATGACCGAAGAGGAACTGAAAATCAGGTAGCTGATCACTTATCTAGACTAGAGTTTGAGGCTAGGTCAAGAGAGGAGATTGATATCAATGACGCTTTCCCAGATGTGTAGGTACTAGCTGCATCTCAGGACTTGATCCCCTAGTTTACTGACTTTGCAAATTATTTGGTCAAGATATGATCCCAGTAGACATAACCCAGTAAAAGAAGTTCTTATTTGATGCCCGAAGATACTATTGGGATGAACTATACTTATTTCACATTTGTACAGATAGGATCATTCGTAGGTGTGTGCTAAAGGTAGAAATGTTGAGCATTTTGGAGGCCTGTCACTCATCCCCAGTTAGGGGTCATCATAGTGGTCTCCGCACTGCATACAAAATCCTGGAACGCTGGTATTACTGGGCCTCTATTCACCAAGATGCCTAATATTATACCAAGGCATGTTATCAATTTCAAAGACAGGGTGGCATTACTCGAAAACATGAATACCATTGGTCCCTATTCTAGAAGTTGAGTTATTAGATGTATGGGGTATAGAATTCATAGCCCCATTTGTTAGCTCATATGGGATTAAATACATCTTGGTGGCAGTGGATTATCTCTCCAAATGGGTTGAGGCTATTGCACTAGATTTGGTACTCCCAGAGCAATCATCAGTGATGGTGGACCACACTTTTGTAACCGTCTCTTTAGAACCCTACTAGAGAAATATGGCATCAAGCATAATATGGCAACACCTTACCATCCTCAGCCAAGTGGGCAGGTGAAAGTTTCAAACGGGGAGATAAAGAACATTCTTGCCAAAATAGTGAATACTACTAGGACAAATTGGTCTAGGAAGCTCAATGATGCACTGTGGGCCTATCAAAAAACTTATAAGACTCCCATTGGTTCATCTCCATATCATCTTGTCTATGTAAACTCATGTCATCTTCCAGTTGAATTAGAGCATAAGGCATTATGGGCTCTGAAAAAGCTAAACTTAAACTTGAATGAAGTAGCCAAGTTGAGACTTTAGCAGCTCAACGAGTTGTATGTATTCTGACTTAGAGCTTATGAGAATGCATCCATTTATAAAGAAAGAATAAAGATATATCATGATAAGAAGATTGCAAAAAGGGAGTTCAACACTGATGATTTGGTCTTACTGTTCAACTCAAGGCTCCGTTTGCATCCTGGAAAATTAAAATCTAGGTGGATGGGACCTTACAGAATGGTGAATGTGTCTCCATATGGTGCAGTGGAATTTTAGAACAAAGATGAAAAAAGGTTCAAGGTGAACAAGCAAAGAATAAAGTTGTATCTGGGAGAGACGGAGGAAATAAGAGGAATCTAGGCGTTGTACCTTGATGATGCCTGAAGAATCACAAAAGTTACATCGCGCATCAAGAACTACATGGGAGGGAACCTATGGATGGTGATGTTTGAGTAGCTGCAGGTATGTTCCCTTCCTTATGCTTTTACATGCTATGTTTCGGGGATGAAGCACGTTTTTTTAAAAAAGGAGAGGGGATGTGCTTGTATTTTTTGATTTTGATTCATCTGAGAGTTTTTCTTGCCTTGTTTCTTTTCCCTCGGGCATTCAATCTTTAACTGGCATGTTTAGGATTTTATTTTTGTGATTTTGTTTAATTAGAAAGTAGCTTAGGAGCACTCAACCAATAAATTGCATTAGTTTTAAGTTTGTAAAAATTGACGCTGTTTTAAAATTGTTTGATGATTAGTTGTGTACTTGTTTATTCCAAATCATGATTTCTGTGGATATTTTTATGAAATTAGTGTATTATCATGAATAGTTTTTGTCACACATGTATAATCCAGACAGGTAGAGTAAATGCAAGACATGTACCATGAGTGAGTGAGGTCTGATACATAGTTCAATACTGTGTAAAAGATCTAGAACTTGGTTGGTCGATCTTTATATAGGTTTTAGGATGGTTGGTTAGGGAAGGATCATAGGCCTTTCTTGTTTATCCCATTTTAAGCTTTAATGATCCTACCAAAATAATATGAGTCCCTTGATCCTGATTTTGAGTCTTAAATGAACCATTTTCCTTTGATTAACCAATTAAACATACCCATTTTTATAGTTAACCTATTTTTGCCCTAGTCCCTTCTTGGACATTGTGAACCTCAACATATGTAAAATGCCTAAGTTGAGGGTGGCTAGAGGAGGGGTGCATAATTGTTGAGAAGGTGAAAAAGGAAATGAGAAGAGAAAGTTGAGAAAAATGAGGTGTGGTGTGACAAAAGAAAAAGAAAAAAAAACAAAAAATTGAAAAATAAAATTCAAAAAAGAGAATTATGCATGAAAAGTTTGAAGAAACACACCACACTCATACAAGTGCATAAAGAAGGGTGAAAAGGGAGGAAAAAGTGGAAAAAGCAAAAAGGGTAAAGTGAAAAAATGGAGCCACATGTATGTAGTGCCAAGGAGGGGTTTAGCCACTAAAAAGATTCCATATGTAGCATACCTATCCCAAAAGCCTACATTACAAGACAAAGCAAGTCCTATAGTTATTCTAGCCTGACCATCTGACAAACCAAAGTAGAGAAAATAAGGGCAAGCCCATGGTATCCGACATATAGTATTTGGAATTTCTTTGTGAGAGTGAAAGTCTTACTTGTTAGTCCCATGTTTCATATTTTACTATATTTGTAAGTGACAGACTTCATTTTCTATTAGGGTACATTGTCTGTGTTTAACTCTACCAATTGTCTGTGTGAAAAGCATTGGTGATGACTTGATTATCTGTTAATAGCTAGATGACATATCTTGATCCCTGACTATCATGTTTTGTGGTTTCTTGATGTGCATGTGCTGATTTGGTTCACGGGAAAAAGGATCAAATGTTGTTTGAGTTATAATGCAAGTTTTGGTTGATTGTTGGCTGTAGTATCCTAGGTTTATTTTCTAGTTAAGCATCGTGTTTAGTTTTTTTGTTTTCTTTTCCCAAGGACATGCAAAAGTCGTAAGTTGAGGGAATTGATGTGCTTTGAGTCTACAACACTTTTGATGCTTAAAATTGAGAAAATAGCATGGACTTAGGTATGTTTATATGGATATGAGGTACTTTTACATTTATTTCAGGAAAAATAGGTGTTTGAACAAAAATATGCAAAAGAGGCATAAAAGTGTAGAAAATCAATGAAGTACAAGTCTTAGTATGAGCTGTACCTCGATTTTGCGAGCTGTACTGAGAGTTGTGGTGAAAGTCAGAAGGCTGGAATAAGAGGAAGGAAATGTACAACTCTCAATACGAGTCGTACGAATATGGTACGAGCCGTAATTGGAGTCGTGGAATTGTTCGGAGAAATATGCACAAAAGTAGTCTCTTGGTACAGGTGGACTCACAGATCATAGGACTCACATACGACCGTACCATGAGCTAATGTAACACCCCAAAAACTCAAAATTTAATTTCGGGACATAAAGAAGGAAATCTAGAAAACTGCAGAAATGTTGCAGAACAGCCCACCTGACGAGTTTTCAAGTAGCCTTACGACTCGTTAGGTGAGATGTGAGGAGAAGACTGATTAATGTAAAGGAGGGAGGCAATGTACCTAACGAGGGACGTCACGAGTCATGGTCACTGACCACAACCCGTTAAGTCACTTGAGGTCAGGCCTGAGTTGTGAATGTTTTAGTTGACCAGTGTACTTGACGAGTGGGTGAAATGAGTCATCCCCTCTAGCAACGACTCATTATGGGACTTAGCATAAAATCTATAGAATGAGAAAGTGTGGTCCACAACTGGTGACCACAAGTCATGGTCATAGATAACGACTCGTTGGGTCCCTCGTGGTGACCTACTAAGGATCCTAGGCAGTGTACCTGACGGGAGGGACCACGAGTCATGGTTAGTCACCACGACTCGCTAGGTCACCCGTTAGGGGCACCTGTTAGTTCTTCCCAGCGAACTTCTAAGGACTATTTATAAATTCCTATTCACCTAAGCTTTAAGCTACGTCGTTTTGGACCTAATTTTAGACTTATTAAAGGTTTTTTACGGTTCCTCCCCTCATTCTCACGTCAACCCTCAGAGAAACATCATAGAATTCTCTCTCAGAGTATTTCAGAGCAAGGGCTAGGGCTGAACTTTTCTCTTCGATTCTCAAGAAAATTCTCCAAGTTTTTTCACCAAGTATGTGGGGTTTTAGCAAGGGATTGTTCTTCCTTTGTGTCCCCAAAATCCTCCTCAATTTCTTTTATGAGTTTTAAGCCTTGAGTTTCGAATATGAAGAGTATTCATGTTTATTTTCATTGGTTTCACTTAGAACAATGTGCATGTATATTGTTGATATGATCCTCATAAATTCCTTATCAAATTTTCGGTGTTCATACAAAAAGTGAGTTTAAGACAAATTTTTCGAGTAATGATTTTGTTTGTTAAATTTCCTCTAGTGAATGAAGAATGCTTTGGGCTGAATTCCTAGAATTTCTTTTTATACATATATGTTGGGTAAATACCCCATGTATCAGAATGACTTTAGTTAGTTGAACGAAGTTCCTATAATTATTGAGTTTCTCTATATTATGAAATTCCCATAATGTTGGCCATAATGTTGGGATAAGTTGAATTTTCTATTAGCCGTTAGTAGTCCAGACAGTTAGAACTAGAATCTCTCTAGAATCATAACAGCTTTAGTCTCAAGAGAATGTTAGAATCCTCATGATATTCAAAAAATTGTCAACTAATCGCTTGACTGGGCAGTTTTATTTTGAGGTATCGTTGGTGCCTCTCGCTTATTAGAATCGACTACATTTATAGTTTTTTGGGTCCATTAGCGGTCATGACATTCTAGTATGTAGGCCGACCATCCCCAGACCCCAGCTCGCCACAACTTTTTCTTAGACGGTCACGACGCTTCCAGATAACTCGACCAGTCCAAAACCAAGTTTTAATCCGTTCCGATAATACGCCTGTGTTACATGCAGCTATACGTCCCCGAAAAGTCTTGGACCCTTGTTTCGAGCTATCGCCTTAGTAGTTCGCCTTAGGTTTTCCAAAGGGGAGTAGAACTTAGCACCGAGCGGGCTGTGTGGTTCCAGCCGCACCTGTGGTTCCTTAACTACATTGCCAAGATAGGTTACAAGATATTTCTGGCCCGACATTGACCTGATTTTCTCGATCACTCGGGCCATGCCTTTATACCTCGACAAGGTATATTGGGTCCTACTCGGTGGGGCGATACATTGGACTCCCACCTCTAGATCACATGGTTATATGTCGATTATAGACTCTCCCACTAGTCAATCTATTCCAAGCATGTATCACGTGTGCCTCGCCCAGTTCTAGTCCCGCTAACTCGGCCTCAAGACCATACCAACCCTTAGGTTTCTGTACTTGTGTGGCACGTCTTCGACCATAAGACAAGGTCATCTTGACCATTTAAGATTATATCGCAGTTCGGCTCAGCTTACATGTTGGTCATTGCATGTCATTTCGCCGTACTTTATTTTTGGTTATGATTCTCCCACTTACTCAAAAGATATTCAAAGTACCGACGCATACTTTTACGCAAAGATCATTTCATGACATAGTTGAAAGTTCTCGCATTACGCACCGTTAGTTTCCACGCTTCCGATTCTTAATTACGTAGTTGAAGTGTGAGTCATCATCCGAGGGAACTATTTTCCTTCTTTAAGTAAATGGAGCAGTTTCAGCTTAAACTTAGAGTTAGCCCGGGCTTGTCCCACAACTCCTCTATTGGGGATGGCCAAACAAACATGATTTTTATATTTATCAATATTATTCTATTGTTTGAACTTAATGTTTTTAGACTTACCTCTCATGAATATTTTATGATATTATTTCAAAGTTCCGTTGTGCATGTTTCATCGAGAATGCTAGTAACCGATAGACTAGCCGTTGACTTGGGGTCACTTGTGGCTTCAAGTACCATGTTATGCCTGTGGTGTAGGCTCTGGCGTGATAGCTAAGGTGAGCTTCAAGTAATTCTTCAATACATGGCAGAACTCAAACACAATAAGGAAAATATGAGTCATAGGAGAGGAGGAAATGAGGCATTCCACAACACTCATTGAAAACTTTAGATGATTTTAGAGTTCTCAAGGCCAAAACCACGAATGCATTGTACGAATTTTAGTACTATGGTACGAGTCATACCGGTTGCCAACACTTAGTCAAATCCACAAAGAATCGAGGAAGTACAAGAAGCAGGTATGAACTATACAATCCCCGCTACAGTTGTAGGATCAAGCCAGATGCAAACAAAGGCTGCATATGGAAAATTTCATGTTAGCTTACTAAAAGGTTTCTAATGTCTATATAAATACCTTTAATGTTTTTTTAGTTAGACAACATAGAAAGGAAGTAGATGTGTGATTGCTTTGTGAAAAGTAATATTTGTGAATTTTATGATTTTGGAAAGAGCAATTCTTAGATTCAAACCCTTGATTTCATCCATTGTTCTTGAGATTATTCTTTGATATTCAAAGAAGTTTTTCTACCAATTGTTGTTGTAAGATTTAGTTATGTTTTTTTCTATGAACGCAAATTATAATCTTACAATCATGAGAGGTTAAAATTCCATAACTAGGGTCTCAGGTGAACCATGATGCATTAACGAGAAAGGGTTACACAAGAGTGATTCAAAACCAATGCTAAATGATTGTATTGTATTCTCTTCTTTAAACGTTTCAATGTTGTACAACATTAGGACTTGCCCGAATTTTTTACTTGTTTGAACCTAGAAAGTAGAGATTAGAAAAAGAGAATTACAACAAAGCCCAAGAGATCGTAATTGTATATCAAAACATGGTTCAAGCCGTGAGTCGTGAGTTGGTTCAAAACAAGATATACAATTTTGGACCATTGGTTCAGGCGTGAGTTGATATATTATAATGCCTCGACTGGGCTAATTTAGTAATCTCTTCTAGGTATGTGGATAGATCCACACCCAATGAATTTGTAAAACAAGGTATTATGATTAATTACAAAATGTAAGAAGTGCATTGAATGCAAATTAAGGTCATAAGGAACCTCTAGCATGAAGTTGAATTGGAGAGTCTTCACTCGATTGGGTTTTTCGTATTGGTTCGTATAAGGGTAAACTTCAACCGATCATAGCTCCCATGTTAGAAAATGGTTCTCAATGAATCGAAGATATCAAGGGTTATTCAAAGATATCAAATTGAAGGCCTTTGAGTCTTCTTTCCAAGAAATCCAACCTTGTGCCAATCCTGGAGTTCTGAGTAAATGTTATGAGGATTAGTAAAAATACAATGTGCATGGTATGACTCGCATGAGTCGTATTAAGCAACCTAAGACCTCGTATCGTTGGTCGTACTAACCGTCGCTTACATGTGTTTTAATTAGATAGTTTTGGGGAATTTTGGTAAACTCCTATGCTTCTAACTCCTAAATGACAACGCTTTGAGCTTCCTTAAGGTCATATTATATGGATTAACCTAGCCTAATTCCTCACCCTCTCCAAAAGATTGATGGTTAGATTTTCTCAAGAAAGGAGCTAGGTTTCTTCTTCAACTTTTCAAACCATCTTGGAATCTTCAAGACAAGAAAAGAAATCATCAAACTCTAGTATGTAGGGTTATGAATGGGTGTTTCTGCCATAACCATGCCCAATCTCCTAATTCATGAAATTTGATAAAAAATATTATGGGGTTTCTATTCAAATCTTGTGGAATCCAAATTATCTATTAATGGGTTTTTTATTTTATGATTTATAGTATATTTTCTGAATTATTATCATATTCTACAACTATTTTGATTATAAAATTATTGATTTCATTTTAATTAAATATAGCCTAATTATGTAGATCTATGATGAATCAAGTTACGAGCTTTACTTCAATTATTGATATTTACAAACCTTGCCATGATTTATGATTTGAAACATGGATTTATTCAAATACACATTATGATTTGATGACTTGCAAGGTAAATGTATGATCTACATAAGTTGCATGAATCCCATAATTTATGAATTATGTTTTGGCCAACCAGCGAGCCTTTAATTCATGGCTAGTTCACAAATTTACAAGCATGTTTATGGTTATCACATTAACCAGCCCATTAATCTCATGAATATTATACTATGAGCATTATATATGATTTGGGAGTAATATTTAACACCTAGTAGGCTCCTGGGGGCCTAGGTTCAGCCCAGATCTCATTACTACGTGACATCGTAGGATATGTTGGGAACTCCCAGATCGTCTCTCACCCAAATGGACCTTCTCATGTGTAATCACGCCTTCATAGTTTTACCCTTGAAAAGGTATAGACACCTCCCCACTAGGGTTACAAGTCTGTGTCTATGTGTGCTCATATTGGATGCTCAAGAGAATCTCACATTATTCCTCATGATTTTTGCATATTTATGATTATGTATATTGGCTCAAGTCATTTTGAATAATGATTTTCCCTTATGAATATGATTACGATTGTATTTCGAATGTTTTTGAAAACCTTGAGCCTTATGTTACTGCACTTATGTTATAAGCATGTTGTCCTACTCTTATGATCATTTAGGAGTTTTATACATTTTAAATGACTACTTTACTCACCTTTTGCATACTTGATACATTTCACGTACTAACAAGATTCTTTCTATGTTGTATCGTTCATGATACAGACCCGCTTCTCGTGCTCATCTCCATCATTAGTCCATCTCAAAGTTAGCTATTAACCTTGTTGGTGAGTCCTCATGTTCCGAGGGCCATACATCTAGACATTGATGATGTTCTTTTGTTCCAACTTTTCTCGGATTAGCTGAGGATGCGTTGTCCCATCAATCCATATGAATGATGAGGCTTGTGACTGTTAGTAGTACTCAACATATATATGTTTAGTACATTCCGCTTACCATGCTATGTTATGTTACATTTATGTTTCCTCTATATTGTATGTTCATGATTCCACCGTAAGTTCTATTGAAGTTAGATGTATGCTTATTCCATTGGTCGACTTGGGCCTCTCGGGGTTCCTTGTCCCATATTACAATTCGGGTCTACATTCTGGTCATGACAGCTTCCTTAGAATGTTCATTGACTATCGATAGTTGAACAAGGTCACAATAAAGAACGAGTATCCCCTCCCCGAAATTGATAACTTGTTTGAACAACTTTAAAGGGCTAAGTGTTTCTCAAAGATAGACCTCAGATCCGCTATCATCAACTCACATTAGAGAAAGTCACATTCTAAGATAGCCAAAGACTCCTGCATGGTCACTATGAGTTCCTAGTTATGTCTTTGGACTAACGAATGCTCTGGGTGCCTTTTATGGATTTAATTAACATGGTATTCAAGCGGTATTTGGATATGTTAGTTATTATTTTCATAGACTATATACTCATATACTCTTGGAGTGAGGAGGAGCATGCCACTCATTTGAGGATTATGTTACAAATTCTCAAGGATAGCCATTTGTTTGCTAACTCGTAAAGTGCGAGTTCTGCCAAACTTAATGGCATTTGGGCCATGTGGTGTCTACAAAGTGGTGTACAGGTGGACTCTAAAGATAAAGGCGTTGAAGAATTGTCCTAGACCAGCTAACCCTTCGAATATTAGGAGTTTTTTGGTTTAGCCGGCTACTACAAGAGATTTGCTGAGGATTTTCATCCATTGCGAACCATTGACTAAGTTGACCCAAAAGAAGGTCTAATTTCAATGGTCGATGACTCAGGAGGAGAGTTTTTAGTAATTAAATACTGACTTACTTCATCCCCAATGATGACCCTATCTAGAGGGCATCGTTGTGTATTGTGATTCCTCTATAGTTAGTCACCTGTTTTTCTATTGATGTGTAGCATGGTAAGGTCATTGTGTATGCCTCTAGACAAATTAAGACTCGAGAAGAATTACTCCGATGCATGACCTAAAGTTGGGCGCTTGTGATGTTTGCATTGGAGGATTTGGAGGCACTACTTTTTATGGGGTGCATGTGAATGAATTCATTGCATCATAAGAGCCTTTAGTATGTGCTCACTCGTAAGGAACCGAATTTGGGACAAAGGAGGTGTATATAGCTTCTCAAGGACTATGACATGAGTATCCTTTTCATCATCAAGGAAAGGCCAATTTAGTGGAGAAAAAGACGCCCATGGAGAGTGTGTCTATGTTGAGGATACGAGGAAAGAGCTAGCAAGGATGTCCACATGCTTACTCATTTAGGGTTCGCCTTTAGACTCCAAGAATGGTGGTGTCATTATTCGTAATGGGTCCACCTTCATTAGTGATCGAGGCCAGTTAGCATGATGAATATCCTATCTTGTTAAAGTTAAAAGAAGCTATCTCGGAATCATAAGGTGGAGGTCTTCTCCCAAGGGGGAGATTGTACTCGATTATCAGTTCAATTACGCTTTCCACCTATTGATGACTTAGAGCGCATGTTGGGCGCACGATCATGGCTCTCGCTATTCTATCCACTGATGCCAACAAGATGTACCATGACCTATGGGAAGTCTATTAGAGGAATGGCATGAAGAAGGACATATCGTAGTTTGTGGCTAAATGTTCTAACCGTCAACAAGTGAAAGTTGAGCATCGAGAGTCGGAGGTATGGCATGTGATGTTAGTATTCCAACATACGTGGAAGAGATCAACATGGATTTCATACGCCTTGCCGTACACATTTACCGATGACTCTTATTCATGGCTCTCACTATTCTATCCACCCGCATGCCACCAAGATGTACCATTACCTATGGGAAGTCTATTGAGGAATGGTATGAAGAAGCATAGCAGCGTAGTTTGTGGCTAAATGTCCGAACTATCAACAATTGAAAAGTCAGTATTAGAGACCCGGAGGTATGCTAAGGTGTGGCATTAGTATTCCAACATGGATGTGGGAAGAGATCAACATGGATTTCTTTATCGGGGTTTCCTCGCATGTTTGGCGCATGACTCTATATGGGTGATTGTGGACAAATTGACCAAATTAGCTCACTTTTCTACCAATCAAAACCATCGATTCAACCGAGAATTATGCTAGATTGTATATTTGGGAGTTAGTTCAATAAGGCTGAGTTCCTTTGTCCATCATTTTCGTATAGGGGTACTCAATTCATCTCTCAATTGAGATCATTTCAAAGGTGGTCTTGGTAATTGTGTCAAACTTAGTACAACTTTTCATCATACACAACATGGTCGCCGAATGGACTATCTGACTCTAAAGGACGTGTTAAGAGAATGTGTGATTGATTCCAAGGGTAGTTTGGATGATCACTTGCCTCTCATTGAGTTTGCTTACAATAACAATTAGCACTCTAGCATTCAAATGGCCCCGCTTGAGGCTCTTATTAGCGTTGTGTGTACATCACCTATTGGTTGCTTAAGGTAGGCGAGGCTACGTTTATAGGGAGATTCGCCCACGAGGCTGAGAAGGTCCAAATATTACGTATCGGCTAAAGACAAATTCGTAGTCGTCGCGAAGTCTTATGCGGATAATGGACAGACAAAGCTTGAGTTTGAGGTTAATTATTGGGTATTTCTAAAAGTGTCTTCCATGAAGGCAAAAAGAATGAGGTCTAGAAGAAAGGGACTTAGTCCTCAATATGTTGGTCCCGATAGGATTCGAGGTGAGTTTGCAAGGTGACATATGAGACTGGAAGCACAAATAGCACCGTACATCCAATTTTCCGTACATCTCATGGAAGAAGTTCTTTGGCGACTCCGGCCTTGGTCGTTCCAAGTTGGAGCATAGGTATGAAGGATAGCCTTGCCTACAAAAATGTGCGTCGGTTTAGATCCTCGAATGTCGGGGCCTTGGAAGTCGAGAAACAACGAAGTCGCCTGAAGGTTTTGTGAGGAATCATCTTGTGTAAGGAGTTACATGGAAGCCGAAGAAGATATGATGGCTAAATGCCAAGATCTTTTCCCTTCCGGCTTAGTTCCAACATGGTATCAATATCCTCATTAGTACTATATTCAAGCCTATTTAAAGTTCATGTCTCTAAGTTCCTTTCATTTCATCGAGAGATGCATGTATGTTTGATCAATCTCGGTCACCATATATATATCGGGCCCGGAGTCGGGCCACTCCGCCGGCTACTTTAGTCGTCAGCTTTGGGATTTCATTTTTCCTAGCCCTTTAATATGCTTAATCCATATTCATGGAAGAATGTTTATCAAGGGGAAATAATGTAACACCTCAAAAGTCCCTAAGATAAGACACATGGATTGAGCGAACAAAATAGAAAATCCGCACCAGTCACGAACGAGTCATCTAATGACTCGTGTGACCTAACGAGTCATTATGACCTGCTATGTGGTGCCCTCTTTGAGGAGATGTCATTTTTCAAATAGTGGTAACGGACGATACGACGAAATGCCTTGACTCCCCCACGAGTCATCACAAGTGAAAGCAGTTGGGCTTTAAAGGAAAGGTAACTTTGTTGTCTTGGCATCGCATTGATGGATGAGTCAACATGCCCATAACAACTCGTCAAGTTATCCATGAGGTGAGGAAGATCAGAAATGGAAATTTACAGTGGTAGCTATGGGTGAGGACTATGAGTTGTTGGGGGACCTAATGACTCGTTAGGTCCCTCGTTAGGCCCGGAAAAACTTTTCTAGACAAAATATTAAGGAATTTTTGTAATTCCTAAGCCCCGACTCTTTAATGACGTTGTTTTTAAGCCCTAAAAGAAGTGTTTTAAGAGGATTTATAAGTCACTAGGCTCCAATGCGTGCAAAGTATTGAGAACCCTCTTAAAGATCAAGCTAAAATTCTCTCAATTCTTCCCAAATTCTCTTAGGAATTCAAGGATAGTTCGAGAATTAGTTTACCCAGGTATAAGGGATATGAATGAGAGTTTTCTTTCACTCTTCGGGTCAAAGTTTCTCCTCATGTTCATGAATTCAAGTATATGAATTATAGGGTTTTTACCCAATTTTATGAAATTCTCTATGATATATTTATGGGTCTAATCCCCTCATGTTCTAAAGCATGTTTTTAGTCTAATGGGAAGATTTTATATAAAATTTGATTATAAATCCATGATTTCAAGTTACTAGAACTTATTCCCAATTATGCAAGTTATATGAAAGTCAAGATTATTATTTGTGAATTCAAGTATATGAGATATCTAGCATGAATTAATGTTTATAAATTTCCCATGTACGAATTCATAATATTGACTTTTGATGTCTATTTCAAGTATGAATGATTTTATAATTTGGGCAAGCCCACACAAGCTAAGTATGTTTTCATAATTTAGCCAATTCAAATAAGATCACCTATCATATGTTTTGGAGTCAAATCTCCTAATCGTTGTGTGATGATATGTTTGGAATCAAGACTCCCAAAGTTAAGAGATTTCGTACTATGCATGTAATTATGATTTAGTTTAATGAAAATCGATGGGAGCACAATGCATGTTTTTGAAGTAGTGTCTAGCACCGAGTAGGCTTCGAGTTCCAAGGCTCCCGTCTCGAACTATGCGCTCAAAATAGTATATTCATATTTGGACCCCAAGCAGAGTTTTCCCCGCCCCTAAGGGTCCTTAGCTTGATATCAACATCATGGTATCGTCCTTAGCCCTGACAAGATTTTGGACGACTCTGCCAACTTGAGTGTCATAAATGGGGCATCACGTGATCTCTATTGTGATCATGTGGGTATGGAAAGTCTCCCATTATTTCTAATGATTTTAGTTATTCAAGTTCAAGACTCCGTGATATTATGTTTTATAGTAGATTTGACCTAATGATCGCTTTGTGAGCTTTTACTTACGATTTCAAACCTATGACAAGTCATATGTTTCTATTTCTAAATCTTGGGTCTCTATGCTCAGCCATTATAATCAACATATCACTATGTATGTCTCCAATCGCCTTTCTCGCATTGTTCTTACTCTCATGATCTAATGATTTATTCTTAGATGCATGATTTTAGTTAACATTTACTAAGCATTTTTGCTTACCTTACATACTTAGTACATTAAAAGCAATCGGTGCATTCTTATACCGTATCATTTCATGATATAGGTCTGGGTTATCCAATTCATTCTTCGCTATAGCTCATTTCCCATATCGTCTTAGTTCAACCCTCCGCCTTGGGTGAGTCTTCATTGTTCGATAGGGTCTATCATTTCGCCTTTATGTTGTCATTTTGTTTCGTACTGAGATAGTCAGTATTGTCCCAACATCTTATCGCTTAGTAGAGGCTTCTTCTATTAATAGACTAGTATGTTCATCTTGAGATTTAGCATTGTGATGTTATCGCTTGGCTATATATTATAATATTTAGACTTTCGCTCTTCATGTTTCAACGCTTATCGCTTCTTTCATAATGTAGGCTCTTTAGTTGGTATTTTCATTCCATGGGTCGACTTAGAGCCATTCATGGTTCTAGGTCCCGTGTCTTGGTTGGGGGTCCTAGCTCGGGTCGGAAAAACATTATATCGTAGAAAAGGTTTAGAGTGGCCTAGTGTGTTTGAAAGCCTTGTTAGGTAGATTCTTTTTGGCGGTGTGAAGTGCGCCACACTTATGGGGAAGAGGATAAAAGATATTTTAGGAAATTTCTCTTTCATGATCTATTTTGTGCGATAAATATATCTCTATCTTTCTAACTCGTGTTATATGTGTTTGCAGAAACACGCCTCCATGATGAGTGGATGGTAGAAGAAATGGGTTACAAAGAATGGCCATGACAATGGCAATGGAGATAGCACGCTGTGCCTCACTGCACACTGCCAGATCCTTTGCTCGAGCATGTCACTCACACCGAAGTTTAGAGTAGCATTTCGTATGTTGGCCTAAGCTATGATCTTTCAGAACTAAAGGTGTAGTGGCCTATTTCCCCCAAGAATAGGAACGCAAAAGAGGTTAGAGTTCAAGACTTTGTCCACATGAACTCCACCAGTTCCTCGGGTCGAAGGTGGGACGAGCACCGTATGAGTTTATTGAGGAGGTGTAGAAGATCACCTAGATTATGGGGGTGACTGAGGAGAGTGTAGACTAGCCTTTTATCAACTAAAGAGTGTTGCTTACATATGGTTCCGCCAAAGTGGAAGGAGAGTAGAGCAGCGGGAGCCTCGTGGGTTGATGTTGTGATAGCCTTCTCGATGTGTTCTTTCCTATATTGTTGAGGGAGATGTAGAAGTGCAGAGTTCGTCAACCTGAAGCAGCACCATAGTATTGTCCAAGAATATGCGTTGAGCTTAACCAACCTGCCTAAGTATGCGCCGGAGATGGTTGCGGATCATAGGAATCGTATGAGCAAAATTTGTCAATGAGAAAGCAGACTCACTGTCAAGGAGGTAGACCTCTATGTTGAACAAGCATATATTTCTTGTGGTTGGTCATAGACGCCCAACCGATAGAGGTGGAGAAAATGAAGGAGAAGGAAAGAGAGGCCAAGGACTAGGACAAGGATTTATGGGCGCTTTCCAAACAGAGGTCTCGTGGAGGACATCGCCACCAATCCCAATTTTCGCATGTCGTCACCCCAAAGCTGCCATCATCAACCAATGTTTCGTATAGACCTAGACGTGATCAAAGGTAGAGCATCGAGCATTAGAGGTCGTGGGAGCTTGTCAGGAGTCCAAGATTCCAACTTGTGAAAAATAAGGTAGGAGGCACACAGAGAGTGCTTAGCAAGTTAGCGCGTGCTTCGTGGTGTAGGAAGCCCAAACATCTTCTGTGGTGACTGCCTTTTAGCCAGATAAGGCCATAGGTAGGTTTGTAACCCGCCACCACAAAGGCAAAGCAGATCCACCAAAGACAATCTATCTCAACAGATGCATCCACTAGTGTAGGTGGTGGTCAATGTCAACATATGGAGTCACTAATTTATGAGTTAGTTATAGCTTGATGGGTATACATAAATTAACATGTTACGCTCCTTAGGAAAGTCTCTTCAGCCTGACCTAGTGGAGTTAGGTATGACCAATTTTTGTTATGTTCGTTATACTGGTTACAGTGCATGTTATGCCTTAGTCAATTGTAGAATATGTATAGTAAAGTTTCAATATCCCGGTGAGCCGCCTAGAGTGGAAAGGTAGTTCAGCCTAGGCCTCGTAGGCCACTTTGTTTCCTATTTCAAGCCGTGAGGATGATATATAAAGGCCGGGTGTAACATCTAGTTCGAGTTAAGGATGCTACGCCCGAGACCCCGACTTCTTTAGTCGGGCCTCTATTGTATATGAGTATCCGGAGATATTTTTAGATGATCTACTAGGAGTCCCTACCGAATGAGATTGATTTTAGTATCAACCTTCTCCCCGATACACAACCTATATCCATTCCCTCCTTATAGAATGGATCTAGCCAAGATAAAGGAGTTGAAAGAGCAAATGAAAGATCTTCTAGAAAAGGGATTTCATTAGGCCTAGTAAACCCCAAGGGTGCTCCAGCTTTTCCGGAAGATTGATGGTTCCCTTAGAATGCATTGACTCATCGCAATTGAAATAGGTCATAATCCAACAAGTATCCTTCCCTAGAACTAATGACTTGTTTTACCAACTTCAAAGTGTTAAGTGCTTCTCAGATAGACCACGATCCATCTATCATTAGCTCGAGTTAGAGAGAGTGACATTTCGGAAGACAACATTCAAGACTTGGTATGGTCACTATGAGTTCATACATGTCTTGTGGACTAACGAATGCTCCGCAAATTTTTATAGATTTGATGAATAAGGTATTCAAGCCATATTGGATATGTTCATGATTATTTTCATAGACAATATACTCATATACTCTAGGTGTGAGAGGAGCATGCCATTTATTTTAGATTATACTAGATACTCTCAAGGATCGCCGATTGTTTGCTAAATTCATCAAGTCTGAGTTTTTGTTGAAGACAGCATCATTTTTGGGTCATATGGTGTATAGAAAGGGTGTATAGGTGGACTCTAAAAATATAGAGGCAATGAAGAATTGGCCTGTACTAGTTAGTGCCTCAACATTAGGAGCTTTTTGGGTCTAACCGCTACAAAAGAGATTCGTTGAGGGATTTTCATCAATTGCGCATCATTGACCAGGCTGACCTTAAGAAGGTCAGTTCCCAGTGGTCGGATGCCTGGCGAGAAGAAGTCATGAGTTGAAGACTCGACTAATCTCAAATTTCAAAGTGTTGACCCTACAAGAGGGCACAAATGTGATGGTTTCATTGTGTATTATAATACCTCTCAGCTTGGTCTTGCCCTATAGATGCAAAGATTGTAAGGTCATTGCCTATGCCTCTAGACAACTTAAGACTCAAGAGAAGAATTACTCCGACGCATGACCTAAAGTTGGCAAAGCAGGCGTTTGCATTGAAGATTTGGAGGCACATTTGTATCGGGTGGATGTGGATGTATTCATAGACCACAAGAGGCTTCGTATATGTTCGCCAAGGAACCTAATTTGCGACTAATGAGGTGTATAGAGCTTATCAAGGACTAAGTGAAATAAGTGTCCTTTAAAATCCAATCAAGGCCACCGTAGGGAGGATTCACTTAGAAGGATGTCCACAGAGAGTGTATCTCATGTCGAGGATGGGGAGGAAGGAGTTAGCAAAAGATGTCCACAGACTTGCATGTTTAGGGTTCTCCTTGTTGACTCAGAGATAGTGGTGTAATTATTCGATTAAGTCGAATCTTCATTGGTGATCGAGGACAAGGTGACGAGGATCCTATGTTGGTAAAGTGTTGAAGGAAGCTATACCTGGACCCAAGCTACTGCTGATTGTGCGTAAGCAGTTGTCGATGACTTGAGAGACAAATGTTGGGTGAGGCTCATAGCTATCGCTATTCTATCCACACAAGTTCCATATGTACCGTGACCTATGACAAGTCTACTTGAGGAATGACATGAAAAAGGACATAGTGGAGTTTGTGGCTAAACGCCCACACCGTCAACAAGTGAAAGTTGGGCATCCGATACCTAAAGGTATTCTATAGGAAATTAGTAATCCAACTTGAAGTGGGAATAGATTAACATGGATTTCTTTACATTCTTGCCTCGTACAAGCTAACAAACATGACTTTATATGGGTCATTGCGGAAAGTCAATAAATTAGCTCTACTTACCAGCTAAAAATACCAATGTCAATGAGAATTATGCTTGATCACATATTTGGGAATTAGTTTGATTGCATGGAGTTCCTTTGTCCATTATTTTAGATAGGAGTACTAAGTTCACCTCTCAATTTTTAAGATCATTTCAAAAGGGTCTTGATACTTAATGTCACACCCCGCCTCGGGGGGGGTAAGGACTGCACCCGGTTCCCTATTAGGACCCGAACCGTTAGGACTACTCGAGCCTAAGCACATCCGGTGCCCGGGCCGGGCTCTAACTCTAATTCACGAAATCAACGGGCTATATAGCGGTCAGAATACAACCTCCTACTGGGACTAGGCCTATAACCACCGTATTAACAACAACAACTAACTTAATCATATCAATATAGGGAGCCTAGCGTGCCGACAAGGCCACCATGCCGACTAGTTACTTCAATCAAAATAATGATGAAACAGCCTACGTGACTAAAAGGTCACCACTACTAATTGGATAGGCCTCCTACTCACAACATAAACAACTAAACATACGCACGGCCTCACGACTAGCACAATCAACTACATGGAGATATATACACAAATCTACAAGCCTCTAAGAATATCGATAAGATGGCTCGGACAGCGCCCCGACCTACTCGTACAATACAACAAAAGGAAATGAAATACACCTCGGAATATCAAGCTCGGAATGACAGGAGCCGGGCACTCGCTACTGCTAGGATCACGAGGGACGGCTCTCGTCTATAGGTACCTGGTGGCACGTGGCCGCCTAAACGGCGCCGCATCACTGTACCTAGGTATGCAAAGCAACCGAACATAACTAAATATAAGCAACATAACTAGAAATCTTGAATAAGAGTAGTATCTCGAAACCGGTCTGACCGATGGAATCGAAACAAGTTTATCTCGTATTGAAGGTAAGGTAGAATCACACTCGTCACGTGGCGACCCCGTCTATCGCCCAATAGATATCACGTATATACATATATATAACATACAAGGACCTATACCAGCCGTCATAAGCCAAAAGGTGCCACCAACACACAATCTATATACCCCTACCCAAGTTAAAACCATCCAAAATAAATCACTCCACTCTCGCCTACTAACTAACAGCACCTCTACTGCCCCTTGCAAGGGCAAACTGGGGCTACGGCTCGACTATAATCTTGTCCGAGTCCCGGGAGGACTCCCCAGAATCGTAAATCAGGATATGCATTCCAGATTCGTAATTCCGCCCCCGGGCGCAAGCGTCGATGTGGTAAGCTATACTCAAGTATGTCTGATCAACCTGATGATGTAATGTTACATCCCATCTTCGTCCTTCAAGTGACGGCATTCCCACTCCTTGGAGTGACGATCCTCACCCCCATGGTGGGAGAGTCGACACGCCTATTAACCTAGGGGGCGGCGAGGTCGCTCTAAGGGTGCCCCCTATAAAGCAAAATGAAATCTCACCAAACAATAATCACGTATAGCAAGCATGTTCATTCTAAAATACTATCCATGTTTTGATATATAATTGAATTCTCTTTTCTCGTATTAACTAATTTTAACATCGAGCTATATTGTATCTCGAGATATTATCTCACCTAATATTATTTTACTATCTTCATTCTAATACATCATAATATTATCAAACATGCTTGCTAGATTCATACCGAACTCACCTCGACTTCTCAATTCTTTCTTCCATAGTTTATGCTATTTGCTATACCGGATTACTAACTTGTCAAGCTAGCTTTTACATACCTTCGCTCTCTCGATTTCCAAACTAACTCGAAGGAATGGTCGCGCATTTTATGCTATTTCTCCCAATTGCATCCATATATATATCAAATTATAGACTAAATACATTAATATTCTAAAGAAAATATCACTTTTAATATATATATATAACCCAAACTTTGACTTAACGAAATACTACTCTAAAACCGCTATTTTTCAAGTCCAAAGGGAGAAATTCTTACTTTTAGGCTAGGAGTATATTGTCACTAATTTGGAGCAATTCCACTTACCTTAGCTCGGTAGGAAGACGGTTCGCCGGCTGAATTTCACGAAACTAACTCCGCAGGAATGCTCCCGCAGCTTAATACTTCACTAACCAAGATTAATTCGAGTTTGATGGCGTTAGTAGCGCAACGGAAGGAATTTTAAAGAATCCCTTCGTCCCCTCCTAATGTTCGCTCAAGCTCGGAAATTAAAAGTGGGAGAATGAATTTTAAAACGAAGTGGGGGCTTATATAGTTGGGACCTATAAGTCGCATTCGTCGAATGCGATTTATAAGCGCATTTGCCTTGCGACGCGCCGACTTGGCGCTTGTCCTGGGCCCCTCCCCGTCCTTTTCTAGCATGTAGCGCTTTCAAATACTCTCAACTAACATGCGAATAGTCCATCTATATGTCAAGAATTTACGAGGTGTAACATACTCCCCCCTTACGAACATTCATCCTCGAATGTAAACTTCTACTTCTGCAAAAAATTTCAACTTATTTGACTTAGTTTAGACAAAAATTTTGCAGAAGTCTCCCCTATAATATGGACTATCTCAAAATCCTAAAACGCAGAAGTCCAATACGTACTCCACACAACACTAGCATTCATTACATAAGCCGCTTATTCCATTTATTTACATAATGTAAGGCAATTCATAAGACAACAATACTAACATACCTTTAGCTGATTAAGTCTCGGGAAATGCTTGAGGATATTTGACTTTCATATCTTCCTCTCGCTTTCCCCAAGTCATCTCCTCGTTCCCTTATGCCATAATACTTTGACAGAAGCAATATCTTAGTCTTCGCCCGCGAATCTGTTTGCCTAATATGGCTACTGGAAATTCTTCATAAGCTAGCTCTACCGTAACCCGGACATCCTGGACTGGGATTGCTCTTAACGGGTCTCCTATGCACTTCCTTAGTGTAGATATGTGGAAAACTCGGATGAACAACACCTATTTCAAAGAGGTAAGTTCAACTCGTATGCCATTTGGCCTATTCTTCGGTGAATCGATAAGGCCCAACAAATCTCGGACAGCATGCCTGCTCGAATCTCATCACCCCTTTATTGAGAGATTTTCAAGAATACCCAGCCATTCACATTAAATTCCAACTTTCTCGCGCCGCACATCGCATACGATTTTTGGCGGCTTTGAGCAGCTATAGGCGTCTCTATGATAAGCTTTACTTTTTCTTCGATCGATGAAACGATCTCTGCCCAATCAATGCCCTTCTCCACCTTCAAAACCAACCTACTGAGATCTATACTTCCGCCCATACAACGCTTCTGGCAAGGCGCCATCTCGAATAGCCGAATGGTAACCGTTATTATAGGCGACCCCACCGAGCGGTAGACGTTCATCCCTACTACCTCCAAAATCTAACACACATGCCGTAACACATCCTCGAGCGTTTGAATGGTGCTGCTTCATTTCATTTATCCGTAAGGATGAAAGGCCGTGCTCGTGTTGATCTCAGATTCCCAGCCCTCTCGAAATGACTCCGCCAAAACTTAGCTGCAAATTACGCCCTTCCCAGAGATAATGGACATTGGGACAACATGTAGTCCGACTACTCGATATACTTCTCAAAGATCATCTTCAAGCAGAAAGTATCCCTACCGGAAGAAAATGGGCCGATTTTTATCGCCTTGTCAATAATTATCCAAATCGAGTCATATCTCCACTGCGCGGGAAATCCTTTCTACAAAATCCATAGTTATCGTCTCTACTTCCAAAGAGGCACAACTATGTTTGAGTCAATGCGCCCGGTTTCGGTTTTCAACTTTACTTGTTGGGCGCTAGACACCGAGCTACAAATTCGCTATTCCCTTCTTCATTCCCGGCTACCAAAAGAGATTTCTTGATATCGTGGTACAATTTCGCGTGCTCGTGGAGAGAATAGCTACGTAATGTACTCACTATAACTGGCTGGGCGAGCTCAAATATCCGGAACACAGAGCGGCCCTACATCGCAAAGACTTCTCCTCGCTATCTCAACCGGGCGCTTTCCTCAAGGAATTCTCGGCTCCTGTCGACTGTGTCATGATCTTCATATTGCCGCCTGAACTCACAACTAATGATGACACAAAGGTGTTCACTACCGCTCCGTTGTCCTCCGCTCGCTACACGAACGGCTAACCGGGTAATTGGTGTATTTCCCGAGCTACCCCCGCCGTTTCGCTATGGCATAAACTCCCATAGATTTATGGCTAAGGGATTTTGTTACTACATTGGCCCTTCATGATTGATACAAAATATTCACATTTAGAGAACTTGGCATATAATTGATTTTTTCGGCTTATCATGCCTGAGAAACCGACAGGTAATCTACCGCATAGCTGTGAGCTATCTCGCCCGCGCACGCTAAGGCTACTTGTTGCCGGGATAACCCGAACGACTTTCTGTACACCATGTGCCCGTATTCCATTAGAGGATCCCCGATAATGATCATTCTCTCTAATAACTGACGAATAACTTTCAATAATCGAATAGTCAAGAATGACCAATGTCACAGCAGTCTAACGATGCTCTAAATGTCTTCCTAATTGAACAATTGTAGTGCTGTACTTAGTCCGACTTACTCTCGGGCGATCCTTTCCCCGATCTTCATAAGGAACCTACCGATCTCCTTTAGTAAACACAAAGAAGCAAGCAGCAAAGTACTACTAATTTCTTATGCCTCGTTCGTATCCAATTTGATCTATACTGCCTGGGAAATTTCGGTCTTATGAGCAAACCTGCAAAGACCGCCTTCTCCTAGGACTCAGATCCTAATATCTTACGAGGTACCCGCTTGGGGTACTAATCCACATCGACTACCGGAGCAAGGACCCTTTTCTTGGGGTACCTACGATTTTTCTCGAGGGAGACGGCTAGCCGATTCTGCACTTGGTGTTCGCATGTGATGCCTAGGTTGACTAAGGCTGGCTCTCACCTACAAGGCTGGAGAAACAATGTACGACCACTTAACATACCGGACTCTTGTTAAGCATCTCCTGAAAGCGTTAAATGGCCGTTATTTCCGGTTCCGACACATGAATAACGCACGTCTTTAGGGAGGCTTCCCTGTTTTCAATAAAAGGCGCCAGTTGGTCGTTAGACCGCCTAACTGCGGCCTTATAATCTAACCACCTGACTCGTGCTACTAATTCTTGTAATCTTCAAGTCTAAATCAGCAACAAGCATATAAGTCCATTAACTTAATAAAATTGAAAACCGAGAGAGTTCCTATGGCCCATACGTGAATCACACTAAACCTGCCACTTTTTTTTGGCGAGGGGTCCTACGATACGATCCGTATATACTTCCTAGCAACTAACCAGGGACCGTGTGACTGTAACTCCTATTGCGCTATTCACAACATATCTCGATATCCGTATATATATATATATATATATATATATATATATATATATATTAACAACTATGTACAATCCATATTGAATTTTGTAGTAATACACTTCCGGCATGCTTTATCAATTTCATATTGCACATGATATACGTTTCTACAATTTTATCGATATCTCCCGTCTCCTCTCGTACCATTTCATTAGATTTTCGTCCCATTCCGAAAGCAACACACACATGCACTTTAGCTATGATTTCTATTTGAAATTTTGCCACTCTTGCGTTGTGGGGTCAACATCCGAACCTTGGGCCTTACTTGGCATTATATTAAGGCCCGTGACTGTCATGGACCTGTCTCTAGGCCACACTAGATTAGAGTCTCTGGGTCGGTACCCTCTTACCTTCTCCTTAGGCGTACGTACCGCAACATTCTAAACTACAATCTTAATGTCTCTTTAGCTGTCACCGAGGTTTAGTCCTTTAATACACGATGTTCTATCAACTGAGGTGATTCGATTCCCTCAAAATCTAGTATTCATGCTCTTCACCCTCATCTTCCGTAAACTGAGCTCTGGGGTTCAAGGTAAATTCGCCATTGTCAATAAGGTTACAATTCCGTCAAGTTCCAACCTATACTTCTTCTGACTTGTAGTCGGACCCATTTTATTTATAGTCTCCCCGTCTTTCGATATCACAACTAAGATTATAACTATTATCTTGGTGCATATACCGTCGTCGTTAGCATGCTATGGCAGATTCAGCCTTTTTCCGACTTGAACTTGACTCTTCATCGAAGTTCATCATTGACGATCTCCTACGCTACTTCGAGTGTTGCAGTCTTACTTTGATCTTCAACTATTACCGCGAGTCCGCACAACTTACATAATCATAAGGGCTCCTTACTCTTTCTAACACTTTCGGAATCAACCAATCGATCTTCACTTATCGCTACTTTGGGCAATATCGCCTCAATCCTTATGCCATTTGCTATACTGGACAAAACTAAGAAGTAGGAATGGCTTTTTCTACTACAACGAAATGAAGACATGGAATCGCACCACATCCGAAGGATGGAGGCGGGAACTCTACATTTCCCTATCTTTCTCACACTTATCCGATAATCTAATATTGTCTATTATCTAATCATATCTTATATATATCTAACAAATAAATCAACTCATTTATACGTTATGCTTATGACTTCCTATTCGGCTATCGACATATACCGGGATGGTACCGATAAGGTATCACATTAGGAGGTCCCCGATACCTCCTCCCGCCGTCAGAGTTACCTTGTAACCGGCCGGTGCCCTCTCCGTTGCTATATCCGATCTTCTCGCCCCGGGATAGGATATCGTTGTCCGACTTGTATCTCGTATTCAAAGAATATGGTAAGTTTTTTGGGACTCAACCCTATACGTACTACTCTACTAAGACGACCGAATATGAAGAAAGAGTAACCATCCTATTATGTCTTGCGCCCTCCGCCATGAGATGTGGTGCACAACACATCCATAGAAAAGACTCTACTTAACACGGCTTGTAGACTCCCGACACGACTGCTCGATACCACAAGTTTGCCGCCACCCCGCCTTGGGGTATGATCGGCACTGCTCCTATTAGGACTTGAACCGCTAGACTACCGAGCCTAAGCACATCCGTGCCCGGATGGCTCTACCTAATTCACTAATCAACTGCCATATAGCTGCCGTAAATATGTACTCTCTCCGACCGGCTAGGCCTATAACCACCTGGTAGCAACAACAATAAATAACAAGAATCATGTCAATATAAGGGAGCCTATATGTCCTGACAGCCACCATGTGCCGACTATCAATCAAAAATAACGTATGCTAAACAGCCTACGTGACCACAAGGTCACCACTACTAATCGGATAAGGCCTCATACGCCAACATAAACAACTAAACATACGCACGGCCCCACACGACCGGCACAAATTCAACTACAGGAGATATATACACAATCCTCAGTTCTTGAACATCGATAAGATGGTCGGGATAGGGCCCCACCTACCCGCAGATTTATATAATAAAATAAATGAAATACACCTCTGAATATCAAGCTCCTGGGATGACAGGAGCTGATTTACTCGCTAGCTAGGATCATTGAGTGGATCTATTCCTCGCCTATAGGTACCGCAGCAAATAAATGCAGCCACTAAACGGGCGCGTACCACCGGTACCGAGTATGCAAAGCAAACCGAAATAACTAAATATAAGCAATATAACTAGAAATCCCGAATAGTAGGAAGTATCCGAAATCGTCTCGGACCGATGACCAAACAAGCTTATCTCGTACTAAAGGGTAAGGTAGAATCATACCGTCGACGTGGCGATCTCGCTATGTATCGCCTAATAATATATCATGTATATACATATATATAAATATACAAGGACCTATACCAAATTCTCCATGTTTAAGGTGCCAACCAACACACAATCATATATCCCTACCCTAGTCAAAACCATCCAAAAATAAATTACTTACACTCGCCACTAACTACGAGCACTTCTACCGCCCCTTGGTCTGAGCCTGCTATGGCCTCTCGACTATAACTTTGTCTCGAGCTCGGAGGACTCCCGTAACTTAAACTATGATCTCGTATTCAGACTGTAATTCGCCCCCCGGGCACAAGTTGGACAGGGCAAGCTATACCGCTATGCCGACGCCCGACATGGGAATGCCGCATCCCATCTTCGTCCTAAATGCGGGACGTGCATGCCACTCCATGGAGTGACGTATCCTTATCCTCTCGGCGGGAGAGTCAACACAGAGTATTAACTCAGTGGGCGGTGAGGACACTCTAAGGGTGCCCTCGATAGCAAACAGCCCTAAAAACAATAATCACTATAAAGAAGCATGTTCAATCAAAATACTATCCATGCTTTGATAAACAATTCTTACCCTCTTTTGTACAACTAATTCTCATACCGATTATACCTAACTCAGATATTATCCGACTCCGTCTCGATATCGTTTACTAACTTTCATTCGAATACATCATAATATTATAAAACATGCTTGCTACATTCATACTGACTCAATTCTTGATTTGGTTAACTGGAGCAAGGCCCATGAAATCTCAACAGATTGCCTTTCTTGTCGAATCTCATCACCCCTTTTATTGGAGAGACTTTCATAACACCGCCATTCACACAAATTTAAGCCGCGCCGCACATCAAAGATAAGATTTTGGCGACTCGAAAGCAACAAGAGGGCGTTCTATGATAAGCTTTACTTTTCTTCCTCGACATTGATGAATGATCTCTGCCTAATCAATGCTCATTCTCCACCTTCAAACCAACCGGCCGAGATCTACACTTCCACCCATACAACGCTTCAGGCTATCCAATAGAAATAACGGTAATCAAGTATTATAGTGAACTCAACGAGCTGTGAGACGTTCATCCCGGGTACCTCCAAAATCTAACACATTACTCATAACACATCCCTGAGTGCTTTGAAACAGCGCGCTCGCCTCGCCTAATCTGCCTATGACAAAGGCCGTGCTCGTGTTAATCTCATTCTGCCCTCTCTCAAATGACACCTGCCAAAACTTAGCCGCAACTTACTCTCCATGGGAGATAGTGGACATGATACCATGCGCCTTACTACATCCTCGATATACCGCTCAACATCATCTTCGAAGAGAAAGTATCCCTTAATGCGTAAAATGGGCCAATTTTTATCAGCCTTGTCAACAATTATCCAAATCGAGTCATATTCTCGCCCGTGCGGGGAAATCCTTCTACAAAATCCATAAGCACGCTTCCTACTTCCAAAGAGGCACAACTATGTCTTCAAATAATCCCGCCCAAGCTTAGTGAAACAGTTTTTACTTGCTGGCAAGTAGACACTTTGCCACACTTATTCCCTTCTTCATTTCTCGGCTACCGGTAGATTTCTTGATATCGGGGTACATTTTCATCGCGCCCGGTGGAGAGAATAATGGTGTAATGTACCACTTATTGATGCTTTGCAGGAATGCCCAAGTATGATAAATACTTTGAAAGACGTGATTGTGAACAAAGTCGCATTGGTGGATGTCCAGACGGTAGCACCGATCGACAGCAATGCATGTGGCTGAGTAAGATTCCGAAGAAGCTCAAAGACCCTAGGCGGAAATTTACCTCCCCATACAAATTGGGTAAAGCTGAGGTGTTACCAAGCTTAGGTGATTTAGGGGCAGTAGTTATGACCTAATGCCTATCTTTATTTAACACCTCCTGGGTTAGGAAAACCGAGGCCAACAAGGTTGATGTTGCTGCTGCGTATAAGTCACAGCATACCCATGGAATAATAGAGGCCCTTCTCATCAAAAAGGGGCCGTGCCATTATACCTCATGATTTTTATTATCTTAGATTTTGTGCTGATGATATGTACCCTTAATTTGGATGAGTGTTGGGTGGAGGATTCCACAACCACAATAAAGTGTAATGACAAGTGTTCAGCCCCGAGTCCGATAAAGGGCTTCCCGCAGTGTGAAGATGGAGGAAGAGAGGAACAAAGTGAAGGTTGTTTCCTCTAAGAATCAAAAGGAAAAGCATGTCTCTAACTGGAACCTATGAGGATGTCCTAAAAAAGGATAGTCCATATTGTGCCGCGACATAAAATAAGGCCGCTGGGAGGCAACCCAAGGGTACCAAGGTGTACAATTTGTCATTTTTTTATCAGTGTTCATTTTGTTATTTTCGTCGTGTTTGTGTTTTTGGTGGAAAGTTGGCTAATGATGGAGGGGAATTCTATACCAGAGAGGAGGAAGCTAAAAGCATGGAAGAGAAGAAGTGTGGGGTCAAACACCCACTTATGAAAACTTGAAGAAAGCATGTTGTTAGCTAGGCATAGAGGCCTCTGGAGTATTTCTCATCCTTTTTAATTTTAATTGGATGCTACAAGGACATAGGCATGATTCAAGTGTAAAGAGGAAAATTTGAAAATTGTGCTTAACGGGACGGTGAATGTGCCAGGAGAAACATTCGAAAATGTTTTGTGAGTCAAGCATGACTTCATCACCTGGTTCTTCTTTTTCGGTTTTTTTCGAGGGGGGTCTTTTGAACCAAGAATGAAAATTTCCTTTGTCTCGTATATAATGCTTAGTCATAGTTAGAGACTAAGCTTTCCGATGATGGATGATACGACTACTTTGAGGAAAATTAGTCAATAGTCAGTTTAAACCTCGGTAGCTAATTGATCGCTTTCTGATGTTCTTGTTATGTGCTATATAGGATTGTAAGATACAAGTGTGGTTAGTAAGAAGCATGTAAGAAGTGTAACTTTGTTTCGAGACACTTAGGCTCTTGAATTTTACTCTAGCGTGATTTAAGCTTAATTTGAATTCTGTGATTAAATGAAAGTTAAGAGTTTGTTGAATGTGCCTTGAATTGAGCATGTGCCGTGAGTGTGTTTTCAACATTTCGTGCTATTGTGAAATGTCTAGAACTTGCCTGTGTATTGAAACTAAAATGAAGATGTGAATTGTAGGAGATGATTTAGGCATTTCTTTGAATGAACCTAAATGTTATCCCTCACTTTACCTACCTTGAATAATTAATCCTAGTTAGTCCATTGAGCCTTGCGCCTATTCTTTGATAGCTACAACATAAGCTTGTCCTTTTCATTAGCCTTGAATTTGATCCAAACTCCTAAGCGCTTAAGTGAAAAATTCAAAAGAGTGAAGGAGTGAGAAGCGCAAGAAGGAAAAGTATAAGTTGTGAAAGGAGAAAAGGACAAAGGTGCACTTGTGTGAAAATGATTGATTAATAGCGGTGGAGTAAGAAATAAATGAATGAAAAAAATTGCTTAAGTACTCATTACTACTAAGCTGAGTGTGCTTAAAGAAATGGGAACAAGAAGTGAAAATTCCGCATTGAAAAGAATGAGGAGGTAGGAAAGAGAAGTCCTTAATGAAATGTGATGTATTAAAAGCGCTTGGGGAAGATAGTCACTATTAGCTGTGACAAGAATAGTACCTAATTGGCCCCTTATCTTACATTACAACCCATTAAATCACTTTATCTTGATGTGCTCATACATCTTTAAATTAGTGAGTAAAACACTAAGGGAAAGCTTATGGTTAACTACATGATGCATGTGAATTCTTAGAGAGAGCGAGCGTAATTGTCTATACCCATACTATTGTGAGTTGAAAATTTAAGTGAGTGAAAATGGGTAACTCTCTCTTGCTTATAGGCACATGTTTAATGAGAGATAACATTCATGTCTGATGTCTTGATCAGCTGACTTGCATGAGTTTGCTAAGCGTGAGAGTCGATTCTTGAGGTTAGGAAGTCTTAACATAGTTGTATATCATTTCATTGATTAAATCGTGCATGCTCTATTTTTAACTTGCTATCTTAAATAATCATTATAGTCATAGCTTGAATTATCTTGCTAAAATTAGCTATGTGTGAGTCTTCATTTGCATTAGATTTAAGATGGGTTGTTCAAGGACCTAACAAGACTTTAAGTGTGGGGTTGTGATCTTGGGTATAATTGCATGCCCAAGTGCTACTTATAACTCAATTTAGTGTTGTTTTTCTACTTATTTATATACATTTTCGTGATTTTATATAAATGTGTGAATATATGCATAACCAATACGATGGGTCTCTGTTTTTAGGTTAAATGAATTTGGAGAACGATCATGAGTTGGTAAGTGGGGAGGAATGGAGTCGGAAGCGAATTACAAAACGGGCAAGGGTTCCATGCCTTGGCAAGGTCAAGCCGCTAAGTCGTACGCGCCACGCTGCGGCGTGCCGCATCAGCCGACATGCTTACGCCAATGCAAGCTGCGAGAGGAAGGCAAAGAAGGTGAACCTCACAAGACTCAGCCGCGAAGTTACGTCAGTAACCTGGCACTAAACACAGTGTCATGTGCCATCGCGTTGCATAGGCAAATATGTTACGTCGGCCACTCACGGCAAGCCTCTACTAATGCAAACCTACATGCATTTCCAAGGTGCATCTCCTCGTTACCTCCGTGTCACTTGAGATGCTGCTCCCATGCATATACTCCTATGACACTATGGCCATCAACATAGGCAATTTATTGCCAATTCTCATTTACTAAGATGAGGTCCCCAGCTCCTAAAATCTCCTGGCTTCTGCCGCCCATTTATTCCAAGAACCACCTCTCGAGTAAGGGAGAAGTGGGAGAACTCACCGTTAGGTTCATCAATTTAATCTTCTCTTCTACCACCTCTTGTGCAAGTATGTTACTTTAACAATGTTTCTTGTAATTTTACGAACTTTAATCGCTAGAACCCGTCCCCTCTAGGTTGAAGCTCATGAGTTATGAGTGTGTTTTTATGAATTTAAGCTTAGGAGTTGCTATTGATTGTTGTTTTGTCGCATTCTTAATTATTATATGATATGTTTTTAGGATTGATCACCATGAAAATATAATAGATGTTAAAACTTAGGAAATGCTTGAGAAAGAAAAACCTAGGAAGAACATAAGAATGGTAGAAGTAAGTTCTTGTCTTTTGATAAGATTTTGTGGTTAGGATAGAAATGATATTCCTTAATACCTTGCTTTGTTGATAAAATGAAGCGATAGGAAAAGACACCAACTTAGAATTGTATTCCATCACATGTAAGAGTAGCTGTAGCTACGGTGTTGTTTAAATGGTTAGAGGTACGAAAGTACCCAACTCAATGGCATAACCCCATAAACCACATCCAATTTAGTTAATTGCCCACTCTAACTAGAAATAGCATCCTCGCTCAACAATAGTAAAGAGGCTAGATCGGTTTAAGCTTAGAGAACTGCAAATATCCATGAACATGCAATTAATTATGAGACGACAATTTGATGGTTTCATACTTAAAACTTCATGCAAAATCTAGCACTAAGGTGATTATCCGGCTTTAACTCTATGCTGCTCCTTTGAATGAATCAGCAGTATTTCAAGCACCACATTAGACTTAATTAAACTCTACCAAAAACTTCTAATCAACACTTTGCGTAGTTAATATCACACTTGAACTTGATAGCTAGCTGAATTGGTCCAGTCCCCGTGGGTTCGACATTCGGTCGTTAAATAGGGCCACTATGGTCATTTGTACAACCCGTACACTTGCGGGCACGATAAGTTTTTGGCGCCGCACGGAACTCCTGCAAAGTTTTGATACCTCATATGTTTTTGTGTGATTTTCTTTTGAAATTTCCTTAAGTGTTTAGAAACTTGGTCTTAGGTCCACTTATCACAGTGACAGTGCCGTCTTGTCGAGCCGGCTAAGAATAGAGGAGCTTGGGGAACCGCGTTGCTTGAATCTCGAACGTCAAATCCATTTGAAAGGAGAGTAGCTCTCGAGTACAAGCCAGCACTTCAAGAAAAGGTACAACAACAACTACCCACAAAGATAAGCAATTGGGGTCACCTTAAGAACGATAAATGTGACTAGCTTCTTCGTTGGCGGCAACTCACAGAAGAGACTACTGTGAATCTAGTATCCTAAATCGGAGCCCGGAGGGAACTTTGAATTGAAGCAATATGGTGCGCTGCATTCTGTGGTCAATTCACCGGGATGGCACATGAGGACCAGCCAACAACACTACTGTAACTTTTCTTCAAATTAGTGACACGTTTGCTTCACCGGGCCGTGGTCTGGCTGCATTATGTTCCTACTTAATTCTCTTCCCATTTTTCATTGCCAGGAGAGGCAAAGAAGTGGTTGAAATCGAGCCACCGAACTCCATAACTTCGTGGAATGATTTGGCAAAGAAATTCTTATCGTATTTTTTTTCCCTCGACAAAGATTCAAAGTTGAGAAGTGAAATAATGAGTTTCAAGTGCGTAAGCCCCATGAGAATTTATATTTGTCTTGGGAAAGGTTCAAGTCATCATTATTGGAGAGATCGTTCTACCACTCGGGCATAGTTCGAATGAACGCTGGCTCATACCTTGTAGAAAGTCTAGACCCACACACGAAAAATATTACTAGACTCTTATCCCTACGGCAAGCCTTAGTAGAAGACTTATGATGAGCTATACACTTGCTGAATAGAATTTCTCAATGAAATCTAGAGTGGCACAACGAGTCAACAAGAGGGCAGAAAGAGAAAGTGCGGGGTTGATGGAGGTAGATGGTATGAATTCCTTGGTGGCACGCTTAGCTTCTGCTCAAAGATCGATGATGACTCAGCTCAATACACCGAGTATGAACAAACAATAGGGCTGTGTTAATGCAAATAAAGAAGCTCCAAGTTGGTGTGAAATTTGTGGAAATAACCACATTAAACGAACTGAACTAATCTTGTGGAGCCAATTCGGAATTAGTCAATTTCATTGGGAATGTTCAGAGAACAATCAGAATTGTGGAAATGAATACAATGTAAAATTGGCAAAATACCTAATTTTTCTTAGTGAAACTAAAAAGCTTATCAAGCAACCTCAACAAACAGCTAAAGATCCGCAGAATAGGCACGATGGTCAAGCTGATAACATTGAGGAAACATCGCGTAAATCATGGAGACCAAGACTCAACTAGCAGAGAATAAGAGATAGATAGCAAGCAGACTCTGAAGAATCGCCAAAGTGGTCACCCTCGCAATTCAGAGAAACAAATGGGTCAGAGCAGGCCCGCTTCAAAACATGAGATCGCGAGGATTACTAAGTGACACGTATTTCTAACTCCCTAGCAAAGCGTCAATGCTTAATGTTCCAAGCAAGAATCAATTAGCCGATGCAAAGGCTAAAAGAGAAAAGAAAGGAGGTGTAGCCTGAGTTGGTTAGACTAGGACCATCCACCGACAAGGAGAAAATCGTAGTGCCGGGCAATAAATGCACAATCGTCATCAAGTAGCCTAAAGACAAAGACCATCACCACTATTCCCTCAAAGATTTTTAGGAAAGATCAAGGAGGAGGAATGCTTCAAAAAGTTCTTTGAGAGTTTCTAAAACTTCACATAAATTTGCCTCTTTATTGATGTGCTTTGCAGGAATGCCCAAGTATGATAAATACTTGAAAGACGTGATGGAGAACAAAGCTCTGACATGACGCTCCAATGCTAGCACCGACCGAGGAGTAATACAGTGTATTGGAGCATGATACCGGAAGAAGCTCAAAGACCCAGGAGTTTTACCCTCCCCATACAAATTGGTAAAGTCGGGTGCTACAAGGTTTGTGTGATTTATGGGTAGTAGTTAATCTAATGCCCCTATCTTTATTTAACACTCTTGGGTTGGGAAAATCGAGGCCAACAAGGTTGGATGCCGTTAGCCAAGTGACAAGTCACAAATGACACCTGATGGAATAATAGAGGACCTTCTCATCAAAGTGGGCAAGTTTATTATACCGCGATTTTATTATCTTGTATTTTCTGTGTTGATGACTGTGCATCTTAATTTTGGGACTCGCCATTCTTGGCCACCTGGGAGGAGCTTAATTGACTTGTGAGCAGACCCCAAATTAGGGTCGAGGTGTTACTTTAACAATGTTTCTTGTAATTTTACGAACTTGAATTTCTAGAACCCTTCCTCTAGGTTGAAGCCATGAGTTATGATTGTGCTTTTACGAATTTGCTTTGGATTTAAGTTATTGATTGTTTTTTTGTCTTTCATTCTTAATTATGGTTGTTTTTATGATTGATCACCTTTAAAACACACACGTTAAACTTAGGCAAATGCTTGATAAAGAAAACCTAGGGAAGAACATAAGAATGTAGGAAGCAAGTTCTTGTCTTTTGATAAGATTTTGTGGTTAGGATAGAAATATACCTAATACCTTGCTTGGTTGATAAAATTGGAGGATAGAAAGACACCAACTTAGAATTGTATTCCATCACTTGTAAGAGTATTTGGGAAGCTAAGTTGTGTTAAATGGTTAGAGGTACGAAACTACCCAAATCAATGGCATAACCCCATAAACCACATCCACGTAGTTAATTGCCCCTAACTAGAAATAGCATCCTCGCCTCAACAATGTAGTAGGAGGCTAATTTGTCGTGTTTAGAGGTTCTAAGACCATGAACATGCACTTAATTATGTGAAACGAAAATTGATAGTTTCATACTTAAACCAAGGCAAACCATGGCACGCATGATTATCCGCCTTAACTCTACATTGCTCCTGAATGAATTGAGTATTTCATTGACCACATTTAGACTTAATTACACTCTATCGAAAACTTCTATAATCAACACTTCATGAGGTTAATATCACACTTGAACTTGATAGTTAGCTGAATTGGTCCAATCCCTGTGGGTTCGACATCCGACTCTTAATAAGGGCCACTATATGACTTGTATGACCCGCATACTTGCGGGGCCCACGACAATCCTTATGTGAGTCGACAAGGCCACCATGCCGACTAGTTATCACCGAAAAGTATAGTCAAGTGTCAACCGATCCGTGACTTACAAGGTCACCAATCGAGACCCGAACAAGGCCCCACACGACCATCACATGCAAATTGAAACCTAAATACGCCCCACACGACCGGTACACTAACTACGTTGAATATACAATCCGCAAGCATCTAAGAATAATAAGATGGTCTGGGACAGGCCCTACCCTCTACCCACACCGGTACAAACAAAAAGCGAAGTAATCTTAGCCGTCAAGCTCCGGATGACAGGAGCCGAAGACTCTGTGATGTCGGGCCGGAATAACGAGGGACTGGGCTTCGTATATGAGTACTTGCGTACAAGTAGTGTAGTGCCCTAAACGGTCAAAAGACAATCGGTACCGAGTATGCAAGCAATAACTAAAATTAACTCAAAGCAAACAATAATACTCGGGAGCAGATACCGAAGTAATAGGAGACAAAATGAGACTAACTAAAATAGTTGAATCTGAAAAGAGCGTAACTTTGTCGAAAGAGTAAGAGTCATACCCGAGCAACATCGAGGCTCACTTTCTATCTATTAATAATTAACACAACATAATACAAGTGAACTCAACATCCCTCATGTCGGGAAGTACCAAATCCAAGACACAATCTATACACTCCCAACCCAGTCATACTGTCCACCTAGTAATATGAGTATCCCACAGCCCCTTGGGTATAGAACTGGTCTGGGCCGGCCCCTTACTATAGCTGGATCTGAGACCTGAGGACTCCTAAAATCAAATCAGAATTCAAAAATTGTAATCTCGCACCCTGCGCAAGCGCCCGATGGGGTGTGTATAGTGCCGATCGCCTGTTATGGGGAATCTCGCATCCCATCTTTGTCCGCCGGCAAACATGGCATGCCATCCGTAGAGCTACGTATCCTCGCCCGGCGCAGTCGAATAGCAGCCTATTAACCCCGGGAGCCGGTCAAGGAATTTAAGGGTGCCTAACAGCGTAACAATCATGTTCTGGGCTGCATTGCACAACCGTATGTAATATATATATACGAATTTGATAATAATATTTATATTCGGGTATTCTCGTTATGAATTTCATACCGAAATATACCGAATCTTATACTGAAAATATTGAATCCGATACCGAAATGCATTGAATCTAATACTAAGATATAATGAGTCCGAAATAATATTTCGGAATATTTTCCGGGGAATTATACTTTACCGAGTTCATGTTGAATACTGTATAATACCTCTAGAAAGCTTACTAAACTCATACTGAATATAATATACTACTTCGAAACATTCTAATCGAATTTGTACTATTTTCATACTAGAACTACTACTCTGCCGAAAGAAACTCGGCTTACATACCTCGCCCTCGGCGACTTTCTAATTAACTCCGGCGCAGCTCGCCTAATACCCGGATGCCCTAACTGTATTCATATTCAAGAAAGAATAGAATTAATTATACTATTATTTTGGAAAGAAACCATACTTATGGATATACCTACCGCCATTCGACTTATCAAAGAACGGCCGAAAACTCATAATTTTTCGAATGTCCGGAAGGGAGAAATACACACTTTAATGCCGGGAGTATATTAACACTAAGTTGGAGCAATTCCACTTATCTTACTCGGTGAGACGATGATTCGTCACAAATTTCATGAAACTATCTCCGTAGGAATGCTCCTAGCCTTATACTTCGCTACCCGGGTTAATTTGAGTTTAGGCTGCGTTTTGGACCGCGTGAAAAAAAGGAAATTTATGTTGAACCTTCGTCCTCCTCTATTCTCTGGTTGTTCACTGGAAATAAAATGAAAATATAACTTAAAAACGAAGTGGGAGGCTTATATACTTGGGCCCAAACCCCTCCTCTTTAAGTCACATTTGTCAAATGTGATTTATAAGTCGCATTTGTCGAATGCGATTTATAAGTTGCATTTGCCTTGCGATGCTCCAACTTGGCTCTTGTCTGGTCTCTCCCCGAGCCCTTTTCTCGCACGTATGGCATTCTAAAACTCTTAACCAACATGCGAATAAGCAAACTAAGTGTCAAGAACTTACGGGGTGTAACATAATCCTCATTCGAGGATGTTCCCAAGGGGAAGATAATGTAACACCCTAAAAGTTTCTGAGATTATACCCGAGGGTTTAGAGGAGAAAACAAGAAAATCTGCACCAAGTCACATAACGAGTCATCTAGTGACTCGTGGTATGACCTAATCGGTCGTTAATTGACTTGTTAAGTGGTGCCCAGTTTGAGAAAATTTCATTTTTCAGAGAATGGTAACAGACGAGATGATGAGTCCCTCATGAATCCCACCGAGTCGTTATGTGACCCGTCAAGTGTGTAGGGGTAAGGAAAAGGTAACTTTTGCAATGTTGGCAATGGATTGAGCAGACAAGTCATCATGCTCCTAATGACTCATCTAGTTGACCATAGGGTGAGGAGGATAAAAAAATGGAAATTTCTAGTGAGGTCCACGAGTAGTCAGAGGACCGAACGACTCGTTAGGTCCCTCAATGGGACTCACTGAGATCTTTTTCCAGATGAATCTTTAAGGATATTTTTGTAATTCCCAAGATCCTAACTCTTCAATGACTGTGCTTTAAGACTTGAAAGGAGTGTTTTAAGAGGATTTATCCTATCTCAAATAATTAGGCTCCCATGCATGCAAAGTATTAAGAACCCTCTTCAAGATCAAGCTAAAATTCTCGCAATTCTTTCCCAATTCTCTTGGGCTTTCAAGGATAGTTTGAGAATCAGTCTACCCAGGTTTGTCGGCCTATGAATGAAAGTTTTCTTTCACTATCATGCCTAAATTTCTTCTCAAGTTCATAAATTCAAGTATATGAATTTTCAGGGTTTTAACCGAATTTTATGAAATTCTCTATGATATGTTTATGGGTCTAATCCCCTCATGTTCTAAATCATGTTTTAAGTCTAATGGGTAAATTTTACACACAATTCGATTATAAATTAATAATTTTATGTTATTTGAAATTATGCCCCATTATGAAAGTTATATGAAAGTCCAACTTATGATACATGATTTCAAGTATGATGGTCTAGAATGAATAACTCTTATAAATTTCCCATGTATGAATCCATGATTTTGACTTATGAACTGTATTTCAAGTATGCATGATTTTATGATATGGGCAAGCCATACAAGTTAAGTATGTTTTCATGATTTAGCCAAGGCTAATAAGATCACCATATCATATATTTTGTTGTCAAGACTCCTGTTGCAGCTTATGATATGTTTTGGATTCAAGACTCCAAATTTTCATATTTTAGACTATGCATGTAATTATGATTTCATATTCATTGAAAAATGATGGGAGCACTATGCATGATTTTAGGAGTAGTGTCTAGCATCGAGTAGGCATGACGTTCCAAGATTCATCGGTCTTAAAACTATGAGAAACAGAGGTATATTTATATTTGGGACCTCTCAACAGAGTTTTCCCCTACCCCCAAGGGGCCTCATCTTGATATTGATATCATGGTATCATCTTTAGCCCTGGCAAGGCTTTGGACGACTCTGTCCATATGAGTGCGATACATGGGGCATCATATAAGTTGTATCATGATGGTATCAATTATGACAAGTCTCCCAATGTTCGTCATGATTTTAGTGATTCATGTTCATGACTTATGATATTATGCTTTACAGTAGATTTTACCCAATGATTAGTTTATGAGCCTTTACTTACGATTTCATCTATGACCAGTTATATGGTTTTTATTTCTAGATATTGGCTCACTATGTTCAGTCGTGATAATCAAGTTATGATTGTGTATGTCTCAGATTCAGTTTTCAGCATGCAGTCTTTACTCTTATAATCTAATGATTTATATTTATATGCATAATTTTAGTTGATATTTACCAAGCATGTCTTTTACTTACCTTACATACTCTATATGTTAAATGTACTGACTGATACTTTATGCCATATCATTTCATGATATAGGTTCAGGTGATCTAGTTTAGTCTCACCTATAGCTTGCTTCCCCTATCAGCTTAGTTCAACCCTTCCTTGGGCGAGTCCTTATTGTTCGAGGGCGTGTATTATTTCAGTATTGTATTTTTGTTTTGTTGCAGACTTTAAGATAGCTGGGGGCTTGTCCCAGCGTCTCAGCAGTTAGAAGGGGCTTTTTAAATATAGACTAGTATGTTAGTCTTGAGATTTAGCATTGTGATTTTATCGTTCATTATACGTTATGTTATTCAGACTTTCACTTATTCATGTTTAAGTTATTAGTGTCTACTTTAATATAGGCTCTTTAGTTTCTATGCTCATTTCATGGGTCGACATAGAGCAATTCATGGTTCTAGGTCCTGTATCTGGATCCGGGGTCTAAGCTCGGGTCGTAACATGTGTATGCATTACTAGATCCATGGGCTACATTGTCTTTTCTGACTCCTTATATTGTTGTTAGTTTCAATAACAGTCCCTAAATCCTATCAGAAACCTTCTTAGTTTCTACTCTCGTCGGTTAGTGAGTTTAAGCTCGATGGGTATACAGAAATTTCCCTATCACCAATCATCAAAAAGTCACCTCAGCCGTTAGTGGTTTTAGATATGACCAATTTTTATGTTATATTTGGTATGAATTGGTTACATGCTTGTTATGCTTCAGTCAATTATAGAACCCGTTAAGTAGATTTTCGATTTTTAGGTGAAAACTAGTCGTAGAGTGGAAAAGTAGTTTAGCGGTGCATGTAGGTTGTTTTGTTTCCTAGCTCAAGGCCAGAAAGATGGTCTCTAGGGGTTATGTGTACCATCTAGTTCATGTTAAGGATGTTACATCCAAGACCCTGCTCTTCAGTTAGTTCCAGTTTTATATGAGTATTCAAAGGTGTTTCCAGATGATCTACTAGGAGTCCCTCACGAGCTAGAGATTGACTTTGTTATTTACCTTCTCACTGATATGCAACCCATATATATTCCTCCTTATCAAATGCCTCCAGACGATATCTCCTAGATAGGGGATTCATCAGACCTAGTAAGTCCTTGTAGGGTGCTCCAGATCTCTTTGTTTTGAAAAATTATGGTTGCCTTAGGATCTGCATGGATTATCGATAGTTGAACAAGGTCACGATCAAGAATAACTATCCCCTCCCCAGGATTAGGGTTGTGTAAATTAACTGTTAAATCAATATCTCAAAGCTATACTTAAGTTATTAGATTAATGATTTGTTTTATTGGTTTAACAGTTTGATTATCAATTTACTATCCAAAGTTATTAGTTTATTGGTTTGGTTATTAGTTTGACAATTTCATTAATGGGCAAACTGATAACCCAATAAAAATTTATTAAACTATAACTTTAGCCTTCCATATATAAAATATCCTAGCAAGAAGATGAATCAGGTGTCGACAAAAAGTGAAGGGGATGTTAGTTAAATCAAAATTAAAGTTTATTACTTAGTTGCGCTAGTTCTATATGCTCTTTCTCTTTCATCCACTTTTTTTTAGCTAAACATGCTTATGACTTATGAAAATTTTTTGTGTGAGATTTTAATGGTTAACCAAATAACTGAACCAATAATGATCAATAACCGTTTAAACAATAACCGATTACCCAATATCTTAACGGTTCTTTAATGATTTAGCATATCTACAAATCTATAATCGATAAGTAAAATTGATAACCTTCAAATCTGAACCAAACCAACCGATACACAGCCCTACCCAGGATTAAGGACTTATTTGAACAGCTTCAAAGTGCCAAATGCTTTTCTAAGATAGACCCGAAATCCAGCTATCACCAGCTTAGAGTTAGGGAGAGTGACATTCTTAAGATAGCCCTTTGGACTCGGTATGGTCACTATGAGTTTGTAGTTATGTCTTTTGGACTAACGAATGCTCCTGCAACTTTTTTGGACTTGATGAATAGAGTGTCCAAGTAGTATTTGGATATGTTTGTGATCATTTTCATAGATGATATTCTCATATACTTTTGGAGAAGGAGCAGATGTTTCTCATTTAAGGATTATGTTGCAATCTCTCAAGGATCACCAGCTATTTTTGAAATTTAGTAAGTGTGAGTTTTGGCTGAACTCAATAGCAATCTTGGGTCATGTGGTTTCTAGTGATAGTGTGCAGGTGGACTCCCAAAAGATAGAAGTGATGAAGAATTGTCCTAGACCTTTAAGTCTTATAGATATTAGGATCTTTTTTGGTTTAGCTGGCTACTACTAAAGGTTCGTAGAGAGATTTTCATCCATTGCAGCACCTTTGACTAAGTTGACCTAGAAGAGGGTCAAATTTTAGTGGTCGGATGTTTGTGAGAAGAGTTTTCAGGAGTTAAAAAATTGACTCACTTCAACTTCAGTGTTGACCCTACTAGAGGGAACGTATGTCTTTGTTATGTATTATGATGTCTCTAGGGTTGTTCTTTGTTGTGTGTTAATGTAGCATGGTAAGGTCATCGCCTATGCCTCTAGACAACTTAACACTCATGAGAAGAATTATCCAATGCATGACCTAGAGTTGGCCATTATGGTATTTGCTTTGACTATTTGGAGACACTATTTGTATGGGGTGCATCGGATGTGTTCACCGACCACAAGATCCTTCACTGCATGTTCACTCAGAAGGACCTAAATTTGCGGAAAAGGAGAAGGCTAGAGCTTCTCAAGGACTATGACATGTGTGTTCTTTAACATCCAGGCAAGGCTAATTCAGTGCCAAATGCTCTTAGTAGGTTTTGTATAGAGAGTGTGTCTCATGTAGATGATGGGAGAAAGGAGTTGGTAAAGGATTTCCATAGGCTTGCTCGTTTAGGAGTTCACCTTACAAATTCGACGGATGGTGGTGCTATTTTTCAGAATGGGTCAGAATCTTCTTTAGTGACAAAAGTTAATTCTATCCAAGACAAGGATCCTATCCTATTGAAGCTATAAGAAACCATTCAAAATTACAAAGTTGAGGTTTTCTCCCAAAGGGAAGATGGTGTACTCCGATATTAGGGCCGAATGTGTGTGACGGCTGTAAATGACTTGAGAGAGCGGATGTTGTGCGAGGCTCATGGCTCTCAGCACTCTATCTATCTAAGTGCCACCAAGTTGTACCGTGATCTATGGGATGTGGATTGGTGGAATGACATGAAGATGGACATAACATAATTGCCAACAAGTGAAGGTCAAGCATTAAAGACCTGGAGGTATGCTTCAATATTATCATTCCTACTTTGAAGTGAGAAGATATAAATATAGACTACATTACAGGTTTACCTCGTACATGCCCACAATATGACTCTTATGTGGGTGATTTTAGATAGGTTGACCAAATCAATCCATTTCCTAGCTATCAAAACTATGGATTCAGCCAAGGATTATGCTAGGATTTACATTCGGGAGTTGGTTCGGTTGCATAGAGTCCCATTGTCCATCATCTTTGATAGGGTACTCAGTTCACCTCTCAGTTTTGGAGATTGTTTCAGAAGGGCCTTAGTAGCCAAGTGAAGCTTAGCACTACATTTCATGCGCAGACAGATGGTCAGGCCGAGCAGACCATTCAGACTTTTGAGGACATGCTGAGAGTGTGCATGACTAATTTCAAAGGTACTTGGAATGATCACTTTCCTCTCATTGAGTGATGATGTTTGGTAAGAAAAGGAAGCTTAGTCCTGACATGTTGGTCCTTATAGGATTCGGTGATGAGTTGGCAAGGTGGCATATGAGTTAGATCTACCAATGGAGTTAGCTTCGAGGCATCCCTTTTTCCATGTATCTCTATTAAAAAAGTGCATTGGTGACCTAGACTTAGTTGTTCCGGTAGTGAGCATTAGTGTTAGGTATATAGCCTTACTTATGTGGAGGTTCTGATTGAGATCCTTTATTGTAACATTCGGAAGTTGAGGAACAAGGAAGGATCTTCATTGAAGGTTTTTTTGAGAAATTATCTTGCTGAGGGAGCTACGTGGAATGCGGAAACATATATAATGGCGGAAGACCCGTGTCTTTTTCCTACCGGACCAGTTCTAGAATAAGGTACCTATTTCCTCCTTAGTACTCTACTCAGTTTCATGTCAAGTTCATGTTCTTTAGTTCTTTTTAATTCATAGCATTCTTGTACGTTTCATGAATTCAGTTTAGTAATGTAAAGCAATCCAGAGTCAGTCACTCCTTAAGTTTTCAACTATGGTTGTTTTGTTTTGGGATTATAGTTCTTTCGCTAGCCTTTCAGCATGCTTAATCTTCATTCAATGATCAATTTTCCCAAGAAGGAGATAATGTAACACCTAAAAAGTCCCTAAGATCAAACCTGAGGGTTGAAATAGAAAAATTCGAAAAATCTACACCAGGTCACAAGATGAGTCATCCAGCGAACTATTAAGCAACCTAATAGGTAATTGAGTGACCTGTTTGGTGGTGCCAAGTTGGAGAAAATGTTATTTTTAAGAAGTCGGAATGATGGGGCAACAAGTCCTCAAGTCTCCCCATGAGTCATGAAGTGACTCGTTAGGTGCAATTGGTGATTGAAAACCTCGATATTCAGAGGGTAAGGACGAGTGGTGAAGCGATCAATTAAATGTAATGATGAATAATTAAGTGGAGGCGTAAAATCAAGATCCTAAAATTGGAAACTCTGGCCAATGGCGACGGGAGGACTTGACGAGCCGTCAAGTGACCTAACGAGTCGTTAGGTCACTTGTTGGGACTGCCAGTGGCTTTTTGTGCAGTTGGATCATTAAGGATATTTTTGTAATTTTTTAGTTCCTAAATCCTAAAATAAGTCATTTTAAACCCTCTAAAGGGTGTATTTAAGGGTTTTTATCAATCAAATTCCTCATTCTACTCCTAACACTCCTAAGTGAAGATCAAATCCCTTCAAGGGAGATAGGGTTCTTCATCAAATCTTCATCAATTCATATTTGGGTTTCTAATCAAGTTGAGAATTCTCCAAGAACAGGTATGTAGGGTTATTAATGGGGGAAAATCTTCAACACTCATGCCCAAATTCATCCCAATTCTATGATTCAAGTCTCTAAGCATGTCAAATTGAATTCTAGGGTTATTACCCAATTTTCATAAAATCTTCCATATTTTCTCTGTGGGTATAATCCCTTCATGTTTTTATTGATGTTTCATGACTACTAGGGTAGATTTAAATCTCAATTTAGTTATTAATTCACGATTTAAGTTTATGAAATATATGAACTATTATGCATGGTTTATGAAATCTATGCTTACGAGTCCATGATTTCAAGTATAATGAATTAAATTAGGTTTTATGATCATACTGCATGATTTCCATAAGAACCCTTCACGAATTTATGAATTTTAGAGTATGATGATTTCCTCAAGTATGCATGGCTTTTATGAATATCAATTTTATGATTATGGCCGACTTACGAGCCTATTTTATGGCTAGTTCATGTATCTCAAGCATGTTTATGAATCTCATAATCTTAACTAGTCCATGTACTTCAAGTATGCTTCATGATTGATATGAGCATTATATATGTTTTGGGAGTAGTACTTAACATTGTATAAATCGGGGTTCTAGCACACCTAGGTCTCATATCTATATGCCAATATAGCAATGATGGGGTCCTCCACGAGAGTGTGTCCCATGCCCATATGAGTCACCCATGAGTAAAATCACACCTTTTTCATTGATCGACCCTTGACAAGGAATGAACACCCTCCAGACTAGGTATTTACAGGTCGGGCTTCATGTATGTTGATGACATACAAATCACTCCTCACAAGGAGAAAGTGTAAATGGTCATCGTAATATAACTACCCATCTTTTGTGTCGGGGTCGTATCCACAGGGAATAGAGATTTAATGGCACAAAAATTATCTATGGGAAATGAACTAAGTTGCATCATTGTCTTAAAAATGGAAAAAAGTAAATATTGGGGGTCATTCAATCAATCAACTACAACGAAACAAACTTGAATACGCAACGATGAGAAAGAGCTAGGGGTGCGCTATTGATGAGGAATCAATTGGATTTGAGTTAACTATGAAATCAAATCATCACTCACAAGCATAAATAGTCGTGGAAGAGGTAGCACCCGATGTTTTTCAACCACTTGCGTGCCTTTTGCCTCGGGTTTTCTCAAACCCCAAGGTCCAAACAATTCTCCCACTATGACTTGGGTCAAATTTGAGCTATTTCTAGCCTTAATTCTCTAATGGGTGTAAGAAGGTGGGTATTTGCTATCTGTAGTCCCATCCCGCACACTGAACACCCAAATACCACTATTATTTTGTCACCCATACTCTACTATTCTTTTTCAAGCAATAATAAAGTATGTAAGCATTATCTACACTTGGAATTGCAGATATGTAAAGTATAACCTAGAGAAAATAATTGATTTATACTAGATAAGTAATTATAAGATCAATCTAGAAACACCCAATCCAATTTAGCCCTTATCATGCACACACCCCTAGAAAAATATTTAGCTACACATAGATGAAAATAGAAGATTATATTGATAAATAAGCCCATAAAATTAATCATCAAGAGTAAATTGCAAGCTAAAATTTGCCTCAAACGGAGGTTTTACCTTTAGGAAGAAGAAGAAGATGAAGATGAAGAAAAGCTCTCTATCTTTTTATTCCTCTAGAAATTCAAAAATAATATAATACTCTAATGGAATGGACTTCCAGGTACTTTCCAAGGAATGTATAGAATTAGGTTCAAGCTGCTCCTCTTTTCTTGTATTGGATGATTTTACCCCTTTGATAACGGCCTAACTTGCGAACGTCGGTGCCCAACCGTGGGTGCCACTTGCTCACAGTTGGGGGGTAGTAAGTCCAGGTGTGATCCGACATTAGCACCTACGTTTCACTAGTGCTGACCTGCATTTCGTAGGTGTGCCATCAACTTCCCAGCAGTTCCCCTCTGCGTTTTGCAGGTGTCGATGTATGAAACGTAGGTTCTCCTCTTTCATCCCAAACCATTCCTTTTGTTTAAGTTCTTGTCTTTGTCTATTTAAACCGAATACCTGAAAACATTCAACACAAAGGGAATAAAATCTTCCTATTTGACTTGAATACCAAGCAAAAGCTTATGTTTAAAACCCTAATAAATGGTTAAATTACCAACTCATCAAACCGCTAAACTTGAACCATTTCTTGTCCTCACATAAGGAAATTATTTATAGTTGAATAATGGAATTAAACATGTAATACCATATGAGTTTTTGAACAAGGAACCACTAGGAGTAATACAATCCCAAAATCACTCGTTGACTCAAAGAAAAAGAGAAGACTCAACACTTTATGTAAATGCTTGACTCGTATGTTGCAAAGAGTTCAAAAAATATTGGATGTGCAGCTTAATTGAGATACTACCAAGGAAGTACCACTACCGCAGAACTTATTCTGTCATGGGGAGATCATGGCAGTGGTAAGGGACCGCTGCAGCGATCGCTCGACCTAGTGAGCAGGCTGATCACGGGAAAAAATATAGGGCCCGTGATACGCATTATAGCTTAAATTAGTCGTGTTGTCTAAGTTATTTTATACATTTTCATGTGATTTTATATGAATGTGCAGATATGTGCTAACCAACATGATTAGCCTTTGTTTTGTAGGTTTTTGATGACTTTTGAGGAGCTAATCCATGAGTTGGTGAAGTAGAGGCTTGGAGACGG